>JAHWFP010192356.1:0-30657 GCA_023313725.1 Lithobius niger | reverse complement strand
AGTCCACCCGCCACTACATGAAGAGGCCTTCCGTTCGTCGTTCGTCGTTCGTCATTCCCGTTCGCAATACCAGCCACTATATGAAGAGGTGTTACGTTCGTCGTTCTCAGTTCAGCCACCGCTACATGATGAGGTCCAAGCAAGTGAAGCATTCACCGTTCGTTGTTCGCCGTTCACCTGCTACACAGGATTCTCCTGTTTAAGAAGATGTGTCCGCCGTTCGTGGCATCGTTCGTTACCGTTTACTGCACCGTTCGCCCCGCAATCAACCCCATCCATGCTGCTGTCTCTGCTGCTGCTTTCACAATCACTTCTCGCAGCCGTCTTTCGCTTGCTCTATCACCGCCATCCTGTTTCATCAGCCGGCAGGACACCTCCGTTAGCCGACCGTGGGCTCGACGTTAGCCGCCACTGCTGCCGTACATACCGTCGCTGCGTCAACATTGTCACTGGGAGACCATTGCCCGTTCGCCCGCTACACCAAGAGGAGTCCCGTTCGTTCTCGCCCGTTGCTCGTTCGCCGCTCACCCATACAAGGTTTAGGTACATTCGTTCTTTCTTTTGCAGGTCATCCCCTCAGGAAGGTATACCTCCACAAAAATGATGACTTCCACAAGTCAAACACTTCCCTTCTTCGTTCGTTCACCCGATTGTCAACCACTCACCACTGACACATCAGGGCTACTGTAGCTGTACCGTTCACCTCATAATGGGGGGGGGGGATTGAGGCTTAATGGCGCGTCGACAACTTGGTCATTAGCGCCAACCTCAGTCACAGTGCAGTGGTCCGGGTTGCCACTGCACCACACATTACAGAGATGTTATTCAAACCCCTAATCTAAATCTTGTCATACATCTGTACCTCCTGCAAAAATTGAAAAACACCGGACAGGAGGATAGACTTATCGCCCAACTGACGCGCAATAATGGATGCCGTCCACGCAGTCCTCTCCTGGAAGACTTCTCCCTTCTCGGCCTTCCAACCATCATGCTCTTCGACGTCCTGACTGAACACAGGTTCTCATCATTCCAGACGTCCCGTTCACAACAGTCAAGCAAGTGATGCGTTCACCGGATCTGTCACTGTTCCTCTTCATCGATTCACCACTTGCAGCTTACCTGAAGAATCTCTGCTCGGGCCCGACTGTCTTTCAAGCCGTTTGCCGCTCACAGCCCATTCGTTGCCCGTAGCCCTCTCATCAACATGCACCCACTCGCCGTTACAGGCCAACCTGCAGATCTACTGCTGAGACGCCTCTTCCGTCACTGGTCTGGCCACCGTTCATGCCTTGCCGTCACACCCATTCGTTCCTGTTATCTGCCATTCCTTCTCGTTCACGTTCGTAATGGGAATCTTTGAAGCTCTACCACGCCTTTTGTCGTTCTCATCCATCGCTGGACGATCTTTGAAGCTCATGCATCCTTCGTCGTTCCTGCTCATCTTTCACGTTCATTGAAGCTCACGGCATCACTCATTGTTAGCCAGACTAGCCACTCGTCACCACACGCCGACTTTATTTTGCCGACTTTTATCTTCAACATGCCTCTTTTCCCGTAACTAGCCAACTTGACATTCGTCTTTCGTTGTGTTCTGTGGCACCCTGCTCACCATTCAAGACCTTTTACGTTCATGCTCCCGTTCATTGTTCGCTCTTACATCCTTGACCTGTCCTGTTCTGCATCCGTCAGCATTTCACCACTCAGGCCCACCCCCATCTTCGTTCATGGTTCCGCTCATCGTTCACTAGCCTGCTACCGTTCAAGCTCATTGTGTTCGTGCACCCTTTTTCCATTCATTTGGCCGACCTTCAAGACCATTGCCACCCGCACGCCCATTCGTCGTTCGTCTTCTGCCCATGGTCCACCGGCCTGATCGTCATCTACAATCCCTCCGCCGGTATACAACATGCTCTCCGCGCCATTCGTTGCATTTTGTTCAAACATCGAAGCTGTCCACAGCAAACCATGCTGAATACACCGGCTTGCGTCCGTCCTCCGAAGTCACATTGCTTTTGGGCCCGTGTTGGATTCGATTGTTCGTCCACCGGGGGTAACCGAGTGCTGCTGACATCCACCCCTCTTACCGCTAACCCGGCCTCCTCGATCATGAACCACCTTCCGGGACAACAACCACCTGGCACTGCCTTAGAAGCTTACGGACTCCATACATCCAACGCCAGACTCGCCTTGCTTTTGGCTCGTTCTTGGAACCTCTGCGTGAGACTTCACATGATTGCCCCGTACTTCGTTCCATCTCACCTCCCTCACACTACCTCGGCTTGGTTTCATGGAGGAAGGTCTCTTCATATTGCCAACCCTTTTCTGAATGAATGTTCATTCACATGTCTTGGAATCCCACAACATCGCAACGTCTCCATCCCACAAGCTCCCGTCACAGACGTTCGTCCCGAACTCCATTCTCGTTCACCAACACGTTCAATTTCTGTCAACACCCATGCATTGTTACTTAGCTAGCCATCACTAATCGAATCATGATGATTTTTCACGGTGCCCTAGTCCTTCACACCACACCACTGTGACCGCTGTGTTAAGCCTCAATCCCCCCCCCCCTGCCTTGGTTTCGCGACTCTTTCAAATTCATGGAAACCCGTCTCCATCACCAACCACCTGCTGCATCATGCTGACGCTGAAGTTTCTTCATGACTCCGTCACTTCAACCCAACTTGATCATGGACAACAAACGCTCAACTCCTTCGCACTGCCGAAGTAACGCCCTTTCTTCGTGCACCTCTGAAGAGAAATTGACCTCACACAACGCTCCTACAGGTCATACAAGTTTCCCAACAACATGCCTGGACTCCTGTTTCTTGCTCACCTTCCATGACAATGTGCCTGTCATTTGCCCCTTCACATGCTGCCCTTCAAGATTTCTTTCGGTCCACCCACATACTACGTTCACTTCCCGAACTTGCTGTTCCAATCTCAATGACTCTGGGAAACAACGTTTCATGATTCTTCGCCAACTCTGCAACCGCATTATACAATCACTCAAATCCTTCTCATGCTTCATCCGTCATCGGAAACTCACAATCCCTCTTCAACCTGCTTAACTACTCTTACATAAAGCACCCATCCAACAACACCTCATTCACACCTCAACACGAATGTGCTAACCTTCAAGGACCTAACTTCCACAACTAAAAAGCCTCATTTACATCCTGTGAACTTACTACAATTCAGGCAAATCGTTAAACTGTAAATCGAAAACCAAACAAGTCGTGGAATCTGGAAAACTCGCCTGAACTTCCTCACCAACTCGCTTTGGCAATTGAAAGTTCCCTCCCGACTCCGACTGCCTTGCGCAGAAAGTCGGTTGTGACCAGAGAATGTTGCGCCTGCAACCAATCAACCACAACTCTGTCACTGGGGACCCAGCTCACACCCTTGGGGGCCCCTCATGATGGTGCCCGCCTCCTACACTGACGAGGTCTGCTGTAAATGCAATTTAATTTACAGGTAGTGAATATTTTCCAACCGGCAATTAGAAAGTCAAATTTTACCTGTGGGGAAGGTCAAAATTGGTTTCTATTGCCTAAGGAAAATATCTGTAAAAACCCACCCAACCTCCCCTCTCGAGTCACCATCATGGCTGACATATCGTGAGGAAAAGTAGATGGCTGGCTGACGCCATAGCACTATTTATGGAGGGCCTGCGCGCGCTGGACCCGTGCGTGCGCAGGTGGGTGTCTGAGCTGGAAGTATCTAGAGAGTTTAAAATCCTCCAGGGTAACGAGCACTCAGGAACTGAATGCAATTTAATTTACAGGTAGTGCATATTTTCCTTAGACAATAGAAACCAATTTTGACCTTCCCCCCAGGTAAAATTGGGCTTATTATGCAGTGAGCAAAAAGATGCAATTTCGTTCTTGGCTCAAGCAAAAAATATGGGAACTGAACAACAGAGAAGCTTCCTGCCTCTTAGTTGGGTAGAGGTGGGTGCAATTGCAGTCAACACGTAGAAGATGAAGTGCAAACTATCTGGTTTAGCATCCCATAAGAGAAAATCGGAACCCAATGTAAAATCAATGTACATCAGTAGTGAAAACTGCGAAATTCTTTCCTGGGAGTGGGAGTGGAACTATTTCTTGTGTCAAAATGCAAATTTCAGGAGCGTAATTGACTACGACAAACACACGTGCGATACAACGTGTTAGCAAAGAGGGAGGGCAATCCAACTCAAATCTTCTGCACAACCTGTAGGGAAAATCTTTGACCATGAGCATGACTTACCGTCAAAGGATTCTGATCAAAAAGTAGATGGTAATTAAATGCCTTGTTTTTATTTTTAGTATAACTTCTAAGAAACTAACAAAATCTAATTAATTAGTTTGTAATTCAAACTTGGATAGCTATCGGCTCGTTAGCAAACCAATAATTCGAAGTTGTGTTGCCAAATGCCAAGTCAACAACAACAACGCCATGCATGTATAGCATGTCAGGTGGCAAGTGGTAAAATAATTTTGATTATACATACTACTCGCCATACCAGAAGAAGGGGCATACTGACAGGGGAAGCTTCCCCACCCCACTCCCACCCTGGCCGCCATATTCCTTAATTCTAATAAACGTTTAAATGAGTATTTCAAATTTTTGCGTATGTCCAAAATTTACACTCTCAAATTCGAACAAAAATGTCGAAAACTTGCGCTATTGCTTCCCCCTAAAAAAAGTTGCTGAAAATTTGCTCCATGGGCCCAAAAATACTCTAAAAATTGTTAAATTTCAAAGTTCAAATGGTGGACTTCGCTGGGGGAACTTACAATGCTCCCAGACCCCTAGTTGGGTTTTCAAAGGTCTTTTAGTGGCAAATGGTGCCCCTTCACGCACTGTACCCACCAGCAAATATTCCTCCATGAACCACAAACATGGCATATTGTATTTTATTGTAGATTTATTCTTTTTATTTTAGGTTCCTTTGCAAAAGGCAACCAGGACAGCTGAAAATTTTTCCAAAGTGTTATGTGGGTGAGGAGACACAGACACCTTTTATCGATTGCTTACTTCCCTCACCGCAATTTTATATTCACTGATACGAGTCGGGGAAATATGACCAGCTATGTCCAGTGTGTCAAGAAATTTAAGATAATTGAACCTCTTATTAATATTAGAAGAAGCGTAATATAGAGCATAGAGAACCAAATATATGAAAGGCACGTTGCCAGAACACTGGACGTTAATAATGGCTTTCGAGTCACTAAAACATTCATTGATTTCTGCCAAACCACACCTACCAGTTAGTGATACATATCGTCCTACATGTAGATAGCGATCGTTAGGAGCTATGTTTCTGGTATGCATCCAACAGGTCAATTATCTTTTCTGTGCCACCGTTTATTTTAGCCTCTAAAAACAGGAGTGACATTTTACGACGAACAGTGCTGCAGAAGTAGACATTAAAAGGGGGCCACTTTTCCATCAAAATGAATTTTTTTAGAGTCATGCAGACACACATTAAAAATTTAAACTGGACAAGTTTGCCAAGAAGTGCTGTAAATAAAGCAATAAATCAGTCTGCCATACCCACCATTTACTACGTACATCTCCTGCATCAGCAGAAACTACATACGTGTACCTAAATGATGATTCGTTTGTAGACACCTCCTCACAAAATGGTGATGGCGGTTCAGAGGTGTGAGTGTCAGTTGAATGTAGTAGAAAATAATCCTTTCTGTTGAACGTCAATCTACACATAGGAACATAACTAAGTGTGTCTGTTGATGATGTGGCAAGTTTATTTCTGTCAAAGATGCATTGACATACCACACACACATGGTGATGATTACGGAATTCCCTCATGTAACAGTTCGAAAGTATCCTCGTCCCGTACATCTGTCCACACCAAGCACACAAGTAGCTCATGACTAGAATAGAAAAGAAAGAAAAAAGAAAGGAGCATAATTGCATTACATTACTTCAAATTTTTTAACAGCAACACTATACATTAAAATGACACAGTTCATTGACATACTTAAACATATACTTATCGTGACTGAGTCAAGCTTTTTAAAAATAAATGATGGTAATGGGAGATTATTCCTGATGACGTTCTAAAATAAAAATAATAAAATGTCCACACGTGTTCGAAGTGACATCTAGTAAAGTCTCTATATTATGCCACCAACCTCTTTTGCGTCTTTTCTTTAAATGGTGAAGTAAAATATTATTCAAAGGTATTAGTTTCATAGTAGTTTCAAAGTTTCATCACTTAAAATGACCTTGCCACATTTATCTGTATTAGTAATGCTATACTCTTTACCAAGGAAATGTGATTAGAAGGAAAAACACCTAGAAATATACAACAAAGGGGCATAAAACATTATCTACCTGTATATATTTGTATTTCTGTATTGAGTACAGATATTAGCCTCTTATCATCAATTTCAATTTAAGCTTCTCTTACAATCTTCTCTTGTGACACAACGGTCACATTTTTAGTTAGACTTAACCTTCTGAGAAACGCAGTTTCAAACGTACAAGACAGTAACTGTTATTCATGAAATAAACGTGAGAAGTGTCTTTAGAATTTTTATCTGAAGTTAACCTAAACCAAAACACAGTATACCCACCATCAGGGTATTGAATTATGTATGCATTCACGTATTTGCTGGCAACAAACTTACAAGTGAATGATTTTGAATTATGAGTCACACCATCCATGGAAAGCATTAAAGATACCAAATTCACAGACCGGAAGTTAATAGGTTTGTTGGAGTAGGCACACATGAAGGCGACATGTTTCACCAATCCGATAGTGATACGTGAGGGAGGGTTCATCCCCATTAAATACATTGTCAACTAGCGATTGTATACCACGTGTCAGTGATAAAAATAGAAGGGAAAGAAGCAACTGTGCGTAATTAGAGAAAGGCTTCTGGACACATGAGTCTGAAAGCTATGTTAGCCTGGATTCCCGTTGCAGTTCAATACAAATGGAACTCTAGTCTGAAGTGAACAAACTTAACCGTTATTTCAGTATTGTTCAAAATAAGACGAGACTGATTATGACTGACACGTCCTAAAAGCTCCACTCCAAAGCTCTCTACAATCCAAGCTGAATGTTCCGTGGTGGTTCCCCAACATGAAGAACAAACTGCATATATTTAGTGAGTGGTTTGTAAGTCGATTAATTTTGTAAGTACGCATTATAAGCGTAATTATAACTTGTACTAGTGGGTATTTTACAGTTTAGGCTTATTTCTGGCTGAGAGAAACGAGAGTGCAACCATAGATTCTTGACAGTGGCAGTAATACTTTCAGTGGCTGCCATGTCTTCAACATTGGCCGACTTCACTAACTTTACCATCACATACATGAAGTTAGAGACTAGTCAATACAATCTTTTGAACTGGACATTGTAAAATACATTATTTGATTCGTTCCAATAATGGCTGCAGGACTATATTCTAAACCTTTTATCTTTTGTATGGAAAGCTGAACTGAACTGACATAGAAATCCAACAGACACTGGCATGAAGCAACGAAATGCCATGTTTAGATAGACTACAATGATTGGGTACAGGATGGCTACTCAGTTCTAAATAGGTGACCATTTTCTTCTTCTTTCACTTTTAATTTTTTTATTCTTGACACTCTTAAGTTTTCTCCATCGCCCACTTCAATGTTGATGAAAAATGTACCAACTTTACTCATAATATCAAGACCAGCAGTTAAAAAAAAATTGTGATCACCATTCTTAAACTTTGTTCCCCTTCCGTAAATTTGTGCCAATCCCTACTCCCTTACTTAAAGCTTCTAAGAAATCACTGATATTCTTTTAAAATGGAAGGGCTACATGCATCCGGCTGCTTAGAATGCTGTTGAGATTGTGACTGGACTGCACGTGATGTCCGAAGTACAAAGGATTCCCCACCCAATTGGGATTTATAATGTTCCGTCTAAGGACATGCTCTCATCATCTTAAATAGATCTAGCAAGTGAGTGAGAAAGGCAGGGAGTGGAAGTTGAACTTATGCTGTATTACTACCTAAAACGCAACTTTGATATGCAGACTACTGTTCTGTAATGTCCAAATTCTGTAAGCCGAACCTCAGCATGTGTCAAATAAATTTTTTAAAATTCCTTCCAACGATGTGTCTGCTATCTTAGTCACGCCGAAAGCGCGAATGTCATCTTCAGTCAAATACTTAAACCCGTCATAAGGCAGCATCCAACTCATGGCCCACTGTAAGCATTCTTTATGTCCCAATCGATGATGTACTTGTTAGGTTTTGTTGGACCGTACGTTTGAGGAATGTATGGCTTGTTGGCCTACACCATCCTTTGATTGATGAAACTAACCCCACCCTCCTGTATTCCTGATGAGATCAAGTTATGTTTGCTAGAGTGAGTAAATAGTTCCAGCTCTGTCTTGGTCATTTTTAAAGCTGCTGTCCAGGTAAACCCGGGGTGGAGACGTAATAGCATAGATTTATTTCATAGTTTTGCAAAAAGATCCTGCAAAATTCTTTTAAATTGTCTGCCAAAAGCAGACAGACATGATTATGTGTCATGTTAAGAGGCAAACTTTTTGATGTTCAGCATACTCCAAATCTTTTTAGCGTGATCGTTTTGTCCGTCAGTTAGGCCTTCTTCTTTGAGTTTGGAATAAAAGTCTCCTTTCCGAACACACTCATGCTTGAAACGTATTCGTAACCCTTACGGGTTAACAGATCGATGGCAGTCGCTTCGTCTTCATCAGGAAGGAACCATTTTTTCCTTCCAACCAGCTTAAAAAAAAACCCTTTATCATCCAAAACCTGTAATAGTGTTTATGTTTCTTCATCAAAGTTTTCTGCTAAGCAGAGAGAAAATTAAAGCTGTCCATAAATTTAATCCGCATGTGCCTTTTCTTTTTTTGGTTCATCCCATCCCGTTTCAGTGGTGATAGTCATGCTCATGAAACTTTCTGTATTTCTCGCGAGGATGTCTACTTTTCCCAGAAACTTATGCACTGCTCTTACCAGTAAATGCATATTATAACCTTCCGGGTAATGAAAAACCACCGGGATCGTGGTGCATTCTCGGGCATTTAGATTACAACTCGAATGAGAAGCTTCTGTGTACTTGCCGGTAACATGGCAATGATCCCAAAATTTGAACCGAGTGGCTTTTTGCAGTACATGCAGTCTATAGTGAGGTTAAATCACCCTCTTGCACCGGAGTGAGACATAATGATTAGATTTTTTTTAATATTTCGTCATAGTCATGTCCATCTGATCGAGGAATTGTTCAACGGCGTTCTCTCCAAGATAATAATCAGGTTTTAGAAAGTTTCCAGGCCTCACCACAACGTAGCCGAAGTTACAAAGTTGTAAGCTGATTTTCTTGCCGGAGATGCTACAGGAAGGAATAGATTTCAGGAGGCATTCAAAGTCATCGTATTTGATTTTAGGGCGAACATTTCTTCTATTGAAAGTTTAAAATTTCAAAATATTTTCACCCAGTTTTAAGAAGTTGCACACTTGAGGCAACAGATTGTTTCTTCTACATTCATATTATTTTGTCTCTCAGTGATGCCTTTCCATAAGCTTCAAAATGATTTCGACAGTAATATTTGGGATTGCTACCTGATTCCTGGTGTTGCATAAATTGGTCCTAATTCACGATGGCACAGTAGTGAAAATTTGTCGACCCATCATAAGTAATTAAAAGCATATCTACCGGTTGGCCTTTAAAATTCGTGCTGACACAAACGGGGTGCAAGACATTCTCTTTGGTAAAAGCTATCACATTGATCGATACATCTTTGTTGGCTATCTCGAATGCATTAATGTGATCCAGCCATGTTAGAAAGCACAGCATGGAACAATCTACCATTCTCTCATATGTTTCATATTCTTTCGGATTCACTACGCTTAATTTGAGTTTGGCAGTCAGAACTGAATACAAAAAGCACTTGTTGTTTAACAAATTTTGAACATAGACTACACACTTTTTTAATTTTGTGGGCAGAGGAATGTAAGCGTTTGGTCTTAGCGGGTTAATTTTTGCTATTCGGATTGTGAGTTCATAGGAGTGGTTTATTACCAACTGCTCCTTCTTTCCGTGAATTCGTCGATGGAACGTTGGATTTTATCATAATCTGCGTCCAATAACTTGGGAAAATCTGATGGATTATAGATGGAGGAGTAGCGGGACTGAAATACAAACGGTGTTTCTTGGCCATTTCGAACAAAACTCACTACAAAACCAAGTCTCTGCAAGTCACTAATAATTAGTGCTATAGACATTCATACAGTAGACCTTCTAATAGTCTATACCTCTTCGCATCAACGTTACAATGTACAATGGGTCTACAACATGCACAGTTTTCTTGTACTTTCTGTGCTAGAGTCTTTGTTCACAAAGGATGGGATCGTCTCGAAAGCCCAACTCCCCCTCAAATCAACCACACTGTGGTGTAATTATTCCTGTGTGTCTCTACGAGGTGTTCTAGTAATCTTTCACGGTAGGATATATTGAGTTCAGCAAATGCAGGTAAAGTTTGTTTTTTCTGTAACATTTTTTCCCATTGCTCCAAATGTTTCTGTTTAATAATATAACTAATATGAACAGTAGGAATTTCAATGTCCTGGTTTCAATTTAATAATATAAATAATAAGAGAAAATTTTTTTGTTGCCGTAATTTTCCTAGAACAGCAGGCTTTTCATCCAGCCAACTGTCGAAGCACTTGTTGTAGCCTTTCCATCTGTCAAGGTAACGAGTTTTTCCCTCCAACTTTTTCAGTCTTCAGAATTTCTTTGACTACAAACAGATCCGGCATGCAAGTTTTCTGCAACTATTGCTCATAAAAGGTGCCTTCGATTTTATTCCCAGCTGATCAACCAACTTGTACTATGCTGGTCGAGTTTTCTAACTTTACTCACATCGAACAATTCGTTGGTAAAGTTTTGTAAATATCCTTTCTCAAATATGGATTTTGCCATTGTCACTCTTTCTAAATCCCTAACTGTGAAACGATTCTTTTTCTTTTAGGAACGGCTCTTTTTCAGCAATATTTTTTGATCTACAGTACAACATGTTTACTTACTTTGGATGGTTTCATTTTATTGGTAGAATGAACTCCGTCATTGTAATCTTTATGCCTATTTACTTGTGATTACCTCGCAACGTGAATCGTTTCCACATGTTTTCAGTGGATGATTTATGAATTCTAATATGATCGCCTTGAGTTGTGACTTTGTCGATTAACAGTTTATTTTTAGCATTTTGTTAGTGCTGCGAAATCTTGGTTATAAAATTCCTTGTCATCATCTGATTATAAATTTTTTATGGGACAAGACATCGTTTTTAATATCTCGGTAAAAGTGGCGGTGACATCCTCAGCATTCTTTGATTTCACAGGGACGGTCAAAGAGTATTTAGAGATTACATTTTGTTTCGAATGAAGGTATCATCTCAACCAAGTCTGCGTGAACTAAACACCTATCCCATAACTAATAATGCACCTCCTCGGAAAAAGCCGCCTAGCTGGCCTGTGCAGTGTGCAGTTCCGCCACCTTTCCTAACTTTACTTTGGTTTTCATAACTGAGGCTACCGCCACTGCTGCCAACTTCTCTTTCAGACCAGTTTTACCAGATTTTGCCACTTTTACTGCAGCGGAGTCCAACTTTCTATCAGCTTCGTGCCTTCGTTGCAAGTCTGTTTTGGTAGCATATTCAGTGTCGTGGTGTTTTTAGGCCTCATCCAGAGAATTTATAGCAGCATCACCATTGTTCAGTCTTGTTCTGATTTGTTGGGACCGCAATAGTCGTTTCCGTAAATGTCAAGTTCCACTGACAACTTGTCTATTGCGCTGCTCAACAATCCAGAGCTTGTACTCTTTTAAAATTGAGCTCTCCATGTGCCGCATACTTTACTCAACATGTTTAGATGTTTAGATTCTGTCTGCTTTTCCAATTTTGTATTTTGAAATTTTTATTTTAGATGCTTTTTTAGAGCTTCGTACTAACCGACCTCTTTCCGGGATTTGATTCTCTTATTTTCAGTTTTAGTAGACATGACGTTTTAGTTTTATGAAATAATGTTTACGTCGACCAAAAAACCTTCGGCAGACAGACATACATTAATGTCCACAAAAACCTTCTGCAGTCGTCGTTAGTCGAGTATTCTTCTATACCTTCTGTCCAAGGGTTTAGTTTTATCTATGAGTAGGAATCCATAGGTAATAGAGTTCCAAACGTCACCACACATACACCAAAATTCCTCGAAAATCATGTCACCACTAACTTGGTTATTAAAGACAGGTTTGAGGTTTGCTTCAACTTGCCTGAAGAGGGGGGGGGATTGAGGCTTAATGGCGCGTCGACAACTTGGTCATTAGCGCCAACCAACCAACCAACCAACCAACCAACTTGCCTGAAGAGAATTACAATGCTGGCATTATCCCGAATAAATCATTTAGGAATTCTGCAGTAAGTCCGGCACAAAAAAAGATCTAGGCGTCCGTTTGCCTGCCATAGGCAAAGTAGCATTCAATTCTGTCTTGTATCTCAATCATGAAATCGTCCAAGAAAATTACCGTTTTGCCAGGTGGCAGTTCTTCTGGTGGTGGGATATCTTCATTGTTGGAACAAAAGGTAGCTACGTTCGTACAAATTTCCTCAAAAGCTCTCCTGAGATGGAAATTCTTGTTTGGGACAGGGACTTTCAGTACATGCACATACTGTCATAATTCAACCAACCTGGATTGCAAATGAAATTTATAACTAAGTTGGTCTTTCCACAAGCAACAGGGCCGCAAATGATGCTCCTTACATCCTAGGGAAAATTCAGTAAATTATCAGTCGATGGTTGTTTATTGATATCGGCTATGTCATAATATAACACTTTCATCTTTCAATTGCTCTAATAAAAAAATAGTATTTTAATAAATTCTTGATATTTTTTATGCACTGCACAAAGTTTAGTATCTTTTTGTTCTAATTTTATAAATAAACTGAGATGTATTGCCTTAAATGCAAAAGAGTGACATCCAGTAAAAACGTCAGGTAAGTTGTGACTAAAAATTATAGATAACTGTGGAAGGGTGAGTCTAACCAGCCATTGATCGGATAGCAAATGCAAATGATCCAGGGAAGCGAAGCTACGACTCACCATCAAAGATATAACAAACAACTGTTGGCTCTAGAAGTTGGGCAGAAGAAACAAGAAAAATATTGTGGGGAAATGGTTAGAACATATTCAGAAAGCTATAGAGGTCAATACATACTGAAGACGAGAATATAGAAACTGACGACGATGAAATACAGCATAATGAGTCGTGCCAGGAGATGACTCTCCAGTTACATTGGTGCCCTACCTGATACAACCTCCAACATGTTTCTGGCCCTCACACCCGGGGGTCGTAAGAGTCAAATGGAAGAGGCCTCTTTACTTGGCGATTCTGCAGTCAGACTCAGTCTGCTAACCACAAAATATCTGAGCATGTTTGCCACTAGAAAGACTCTGATCGACCCCAGTTTCGGCATTGGACACGACCCGGGGACTAAACGTTACATGATTGGAGCAATGGAAGTAGAATTTCGACACAATGACGTGATTATTGGATGAAAAAGGTACGAAGGAACTGAATATTTGTTGCAGTTGGTTATGTTGAAAAATCCTACTAAACCACCAGAAGGAGATGCTTACCACCCAAACTACCATAATATTTTAAAGAGGAGTAAAACTATATATAACGACGACAGTACAAGAAGACGGCGTTTCAAGTACTCAACTTTCATAAAACCTGTTTGGGGCAGACCTGCCGAAGTGATTGGAATGGGCTTCCGGTACTACAGAGATCCGAATGACTTGTGTGAAAGAAAGCTATTCAGGGCCTCTACAAAGCCCTTCAATAATTCCCTAGACGAGGAATCCATCCACATTTTCACTGTACTAAGGCGCAATACCTTGCTGTCAAACGAGGAATATCGCAAACTGATTAACAAATAAGGTAGATGTTAACTAATGTATTAAACTAAGAATGTCTCCTGTATTTTCCTCAGAAAAAACCGACTTTGTGACTGCATTTGCTTTGCCACTGATATTGGAAGGTAGCCACGAACTGGCTCTAGTCAATGTGGAAACTTATAACTCCATTCGTTACGTTGTAGAGGACGTGACCGATTCTTTAACCTACAGTGTGGATGGTGGTAACAAGTGGATTAAAATCGTCGTCCCAGAAGGTTGTTACGGATAAGATGAAATTATAAAAATCATTTACTGAAAACTAAACGACAATAAGCACTGTAATGACTCAGAAAACGTGCCTTACATTCTCATCAAAGGATATCTAAACACTATAAAGTACGAACTGAACATTACCGACCAAAGACGGGCGGGCGCCTTTCAAGAACAAACTAGCTTAGCAAAAATTTTTGCTTTCGAAGCCAAGATTTATAGTTAGGGTCGGCACGAGGGAAAGAATGCCGTGAATATTTTAAACGGGAATAGCATTCTGGTTCATTGCTATTTGTTCTTTGGTTCATACATAGACGGAACGATGAAACCGACTCTCTATTACTTTTTTTCCCGAACGTCTCTCCGGGGTATAAAGTGGTTTCTTCGCCTCACAATCTGATATATTTGCCAGTTACTAAAAAAATGGTTTACTCTATTAGAGTTGGGCTGACCAGCGACTTGAGACATTAACAATGCGACTGCATTTATGAAAAAAAACGTAAAATGTTGAAATTTAATAAGAATATTATTAAAACGAACATTCATGGTCTACTTTCAGCTAAAGAACCAACTGTCCCCAACCAAGTAGGCAGCTCTTATAAAAGAGAAACATTGCCACGAGTGAAGGGGTGGAATAACGAAACTTTCAGAGCTAGAAGGCGACAATTTCTGAGTCCTGAAAACGTCAAAATTATAGAGAGTCTAATCAGCACCTGAGGATGGAGACCTGAATATCTGAACCTTACAGCACTGTTCACGCTGGATGAATCAGTTGTCAGTTACAATTATCAAAAGTACGGGCCAGTAGTGGGTATGAACGTGAATACTCCCAACAGCGAAATTAGAATTATGGTTGAGAGCCAAGATTTATTCACCTACCCGCACAAAAGCTACATTCAGTTGAAAGGTGTCAAGAGTGCTGATAGTTCCTCATTCGCCATAACCGATTAAATTCATGTGGTTAACAATGCAGCCGTATATTTATTTGCTTGATACAGTATGTAATAGGCGACAAGACAGTTGATCAATTAAATATCACTGGTTTTGCAAGCACTATTAAAGGCTTAGTAAGTTACTCTTCGGAACAACATTCAGAACTGAACAATAGAGGATAGACATGGGACTCCAATAACGCATCTGCGACAAACGATATGACGAATTTGATTTTGAAACTCGATTCTGTGCTGATGCCCGGATTCCGAAAGGAACGTTTTCGTTCACCATGTCAATGTCCCACTTATTGGGCTTTTGCGAAAACTATACAAAAATTGTATATGTTTGTTAACAAACACTACTGCTTATTCAATCGTCGGACAATAATGCTATTTGCAGATGGTTTGGCGTTGATGCCGGTAAGATAGTCTTGGAACAAATAACTTGGCACCTCCTGTACGTTACTTCCTTCAACGGTCAGAAAAACTAACTGAACACCATGGTGGATTCGGGCATCAGCATCCCCTTCACATTCAGACACTGGTATTCCAACCAGCTGTACCTTCTCACCTCGACCTGTTGTGCTTGGAGATTGATTACTACCTCTGTTGTTGAATGGTTGAGGTGGATAGCAATATGTTTTCAAACTCCTAGAGACAATAATGCGAAAAAAATCCAGCAGTCTTCGCTCACTGCAGCTTTACAGACGTCCACGTAATGCTCAGTTCTCAATGTTACCCTTTTCTGGATTTAACCTCAAATTTTACAAAAGGTCACATCTCTAACTTATATAAAAATGAATGTGGATTTCAGAAGCAGTAATATGGGTTGGGGTTGGGTTCGTCCAGCCTAGCTTCGAAGTTAATATTCATTCAGAGAATTTCCCTCTGGTTGCAATAGGACTGCTGCAAACAGAGTGAAAGATTATCCTCCGCAGTTATAGATCAGCAAGTAAAAAACCACTTCGGGGCTGCCGTCCCAGCAAATAAAAAATCTGACACATTGGTCATTAGTGACAGAATAATGTACTTGAAATTGGGCAGGAGTAGAGTCATGTACAAAAACATACCAGTCTCTTTGGCTCCTCATTAAAAGCAAAAAATGTTAAAACACATTAAAGCTGGCAAAGTTCCTTCTTTCAACCTTTCCAAAGAGAGGGAT
Source organism: Lithobius niger (assembly GCA_023313725.1). Taxonomy (NCBI): domain Eukaryota; kingdom Metazoa; phylum Arthropoda; class Chilopoda; order Lithobiomorpha; family Lithobiidae; genus Lithobius; species Lithobius niger. The sequence goes on along the minus strand of JAHWFP010192356.1, from coordinate 14,377 downwards.
CATGATGCCTCCACTGACTAAAACGCAACACGGTAAAATACGAAAGAAAAATTTTCTCATGCCCCAACTGGCAGTGTAATTCCTTTTCTTCTTCCAGCCTCGGCATGGTTGAGTGCTGTTGGTTGTTTGGCAGGTGCAGACTCAGGAATTACCACGACTGTGAACTTGGTCAGGAATAAGGCCAGGCAGCTGCAAGAATTGAAATGGCATAATGCCGCCAATCTGCCATGGAAGTGCTCGCCATATATAGAGCCAGGACCACTGCACTGTGACTGAGGTTGGCGCTAATGACCAAGTTGTCGACGCACCATTAAGCCTCAATTCCCCCCCCCCATATATAGAAAGAAGGCAGCCGCATTAAAAAAGCGAACTGCGAAAACGCCAAAGCAAACCAGAAACCAAAACTGTGGATGAGGGTACTAGCTCAAGCCGGTATAAACTTTAGACAGGGCTCTGACTAACATAGATTTTAACAAATATGACAAAAAAATAGGTGTCACCAATTACAGAGGCACGTTCAGCAAAGTCCTTCTTCCTCAACGTCTGTGGCTGAATGGAGGTAAGAGCGGTACCGTCCATTTACAAGATTTCACAGGTCCTGGAACCCACTGGTTTTTATTTTAGTTGAGGGCCCAGCTGTTCCTTTTATGTTGATTCTTTTGGTTTGAAAGCTCTTGTTGAGATCAAAATATATCTCGGTGGTTACTTCATTTCGAACCATCGATGAGTCCAAGAACGTAGAAAGATACTGTGTGGCCAGTATTGCTTGTACGTAATTCAACATTTATTTACGGTGAAGACTTTCAAATTATCCATAATATCAAGAAAAGAGTGTAAGCATCATCGATAAATTTGGTAACTCTGCAAAGTGGATCAAACTGCTATCGCCTAATGATAATTTTTTGAGCGGACCAGATGCGTATTTTAATGCCAGGCAGAAGAGAATTACCAACTTAGCATCTCCTATATCTGACGCAGATGCTGCTACCATGACATTTGTTAAAAATGCAACTAGATTTTCCCAAAAAGTGTGAAGGGAACTTGAGTTTAGCTGGGATCAGAATAGTTGATCTGTGGGTGCCCACAAATCAAAATGAAGCAGTCACTCTAGGCTACCTGAAATCTGATACAGGTTTAAGTAAATACTTTGAAGGCAATTTAAGTTTGGCTGACAAGAAAATAGTAAGTTTGGGTCAGCCATCCGCATCCAGTGACAGCAATGCAGCGACCTAGAAATATGTAGACAGACAAATAAATAGAATATGGAGGGAATCACAAATCCTCAGGCACGTGTATTGTTTTCTTTCGATTTTAGAGTCAACTTTAAACGGTTGTCAGAAAACGGCCAACAGTATTACAAAACCAACAGAAAAATGGCTAACAGTAATTGGGCCACGTAACTAAATTAATAGCCCTTGACACAAGAATCACTATTCAATTCCAAAGTGGGCCTGCAGGTCGAAGCTAATTCGGTTAAGACCATTCATAGAATTGCAGGTAAGACAGCCACCATTGTTAGCTTCGACTTGGTGCCATGCGAATTGGAACACAGTTCTGGTCTCCACCTCAGAACTCATTCCGAGCGGAGGGAGGGTATTGAGGCTTAATGGCGCGTCGACAACTTGGTCATTAGCGCCAACCTCAGTCACAGTGCAGTGGTCCGGGTTGCCACTGCACCACACATTACGGAGATGTTATTCAAACCCCTTATCTAAATCTTGTCATACATCTGTACTTCCTGCAAAAATTGAAAAACACCGGACAGGAGGACAGACTTATCACCCAATTGACGTGCAATGTCATGCGGGAGATGGAAACGACAACGAACACCATCAAGATGGTGACAATCAACAAGGAAGTGCCGGACCGTAAGTGGCCGTCGACACCAAGAACATTCAGGAGGGTCAACCCCCCACAAAAGGAAACAGTGACAGCACTGCGAATTTCAAGGAAAAGAGCAAGAAATTATAAAATGAACACCTTTTTAATTATATTATTAAAGAACCAGGTACAATGAGTGATGATAATTTTTTCACCCTGGGCTCTCACTCCTCCATTCAAGTCACTTCTTTCGGGGAAAATTCTGTCATCAACTTCAAATCATTACAGTCTCAAATTAATCTTATTGTCGCCGAGTGGGATTTTTGTTAAGAAATCATGGTGATTTAAACCAAGAAATATTGAAACGTAGAAACAGCAAAGCTCATTTGGGCGGAGGCGACGATGAAATTATGGCCTTAGGCACCATAGAGCAGATTCAGAATGTGATTCAGTTATTTTTTAAGTCCATCAATAAAAGCTATGTTGTTTCACCATTTTAATTCCTTGATGCAGTCGTCTGGGAGAAAATAAGAGACTGAGAATAAAATGTAGCAGTGTTGCTACCAAACTAATATTCCATACTTTGAATGGAACGTGATTCTGATAATGCAATTCAAAATTAATTTTGCAGAATGGAATTTGTTTCTAGAAAACATCCCAGAAACAATTTGTGAAACCAGAAATACTTTATATTTTAATCGAGCATCTATAAAACTGTGGCGCTTTGCTCCAACTGCAGAGCAATAAAACCATATTTTATTTTTGTTTTTGATCCCCTTGAGCCGGCTATGAGAGCTCGTGAGTGGCTTCACTGCCAAGCATCTAGGATACATCATTCACTTTCGTTTATTAAATTTTATATTTTGATTAATACTAAATAGGAGCTATATGTTTTAGTAGTATTTTTAGTGCTAAAAACACCCGGTGGCTTCACTGCTGCTTACAGCATTCAGTTCTGTTTTATTTTAATTTGTAATTTGCTCAGTAGATGGCATGCAAATATCAGATTTTTGTTGAGTTACAAAATATCTTCTTAGCATTGGAGCTTTTGAGAATTGTACAAGATACAGACTTGCTGTTTGCTGAATTTTAGATGGTTTAACTTAACTGCAAATGCGCTTTTCATTCCACATAACTTAAAAACTCCAAACTTAAATTTTCTGTTGAAACAAGTAATGCTTTCATTTTTGACAAACCCTGAACTGAAAATGGATTTCTGAGCTTGCCACATTTTTCAATAGGTGAGACCAGGTAAAGCACTTATTTGGAAATGTGGCAAACTCAGAAACTTAGCCTAATATTTTCAGCTGAGGGTTTGTCAAAAATAAAAGCACCACTTGTTTCGGCAGAAAATTTAAGTTTGTAGTTGTGTATTGGAATTTTTGCCAACACCAATAAGGCTGTAGGCCAAAATTTTACATTTGGTTCACTAAAATATATTTCTTTGGTGTAAGCTGTATGTTGTTTCAGTGGTTTGGGCTAGGGATGGTGCTTATGAGAAATTAGCTTTCGCGGGATAATGTTTACCCATAAAACTTCCAAAAAATATTATTCAGTGGGGGAAAATATACAAGTGCTGTTTTTGTGTTATAAACTTGACTAAATCTACTGCATATTTCTATACTGTACTAACTACAAGTGCATATTGATGTTGCATTCATATTTTTACAGGTCATTTCAACGAAAAACACTTCACGTCGAACAACGACGTTTGTACTTTTTTGGGGAAATACTGTGTTTCTAGTCCCTGCTCGGTGTATCGTTGAAAAGTAGAAACAATGCATCCAATCTCAAACCAAAGATTACATTTGAAAATGTATTTGCATTGCATGTTTTTTTTTTAGTTTTAAAGACAAAACTGAGACAAAACACACAAAAACAAGCAATCCGTGTATTTTTGTTATAACAAAAAAGTTTGGCCATAGACACATGATCAACCGTGGGATTCTGACTAAAATTGTATTCAGAGAAAGCAGTATGGGCGACATTTGTCTGGGCTAGCAGAAAATGTCACATGTACTGCTTTTCATTCTGGAAAATCAGTCAGTAATGGGGGAGGGAACAAAATGACCCACGACTTCATCGAACATTATATACTTATGAAGGCTAGCATTGCTGTGCATGACCGATGCACTGCTACACCCAAAGGTTAACACCCGCCATCGGCGATATACTAAGTCCATTTCAGCAATGCAATGATGATTAGAAAAAGGACAAAAAAACTGTCGTAAGTAACCAGGGATTATTATGGTGCGATTTGCCCCTCAATTCCAGATTCTATCTGACAGGTTGCAGTCCTCAGCAGAAGTCCACATTTTATGTAACATGAACGCCGAAGATAGTAGATCGCTACACTAGAATAGTAAATGCCTTGAACCACGTCTCGGATTGGTGGGTAGATTCAACAATAAATTTCATTTCACTTCACTTCAGATACATTTTACATTGACATGCATTTAACATTTTACGATTTTTTGCATTTTCGCATTGAAGTATTTGACATTCTGATGACTTGAAAAAATTCTCGCATATAATCACTGAAATGATTCCCTCCTCGGCATGGTGCAGATTTAGTTTTTACTAGGCGATAGGCATTACACCAGATTTGTGCCGATTCTAATCGAGACTAGTCTAGTTACGGCAAAGTGAGTCAGCTAAGTAGTAGTGAGTAGTGAGTGTGTGTAACGGTTGCCCATCACCTTCCATCAGGCTATTCTGTGTTCTCTGCAGAGCTTTTGGCTCTTGGTTTGGCCATGGAATGGATCCTTGACCTTCAGGGCACGCATTTCATTGTCTTTAGTGATTCCATGAGTGCCCTGGAGTCCTTGGCGAATTACAATCCTTGGAACCCCTTGACACAACGTGTCCAAGCTTTGCTTTCCCGCTTGCCTGGCCAGCGGAAAACCGTGCTTTTCTGCTGGATCCCGGGCCATGTTGGGATAGCAGGGAATGAACAAGCTGATTCTGGTGGGCGCCCTCTGGTAGATCCACTAGCTCCCATGTTCCGTTTGCTATGAGAGATCCGTACTCGTCATTAATGGCTATTCTCCATTGGTTTGCTTCCGGACTGTTCATGGCTTCAGTTACAGTTCTCGGTTCTTGAGGAGTAGCATTCAATGCAAAAACATAGTCATCTTCCGTTTTCTTGAAATCATTAGAGGCTTCGGCAAAAACGGCATTGTGAGCTGTGTCCCCCTCTGACGAAGTCTTCTGGTGGATTTCTGGGACAACTATCCCTTCTCTTAGGGCGCAACTTCTGGTTAGTCGAACTTCTGGGGTCTGAACCACTGGCTGCGGCACTTGAGGTCGAGGTGAAACTTGGGTAGGTTCAAGTTGTAGTGGTTCGACCTTGTCTTCAACTTCCGTTGGATTGAATGACAAGTCAATAATTAGCGAGTCTAGGTCTTTACCATTTTGGACTTCATTGTTGTCGGCCAGTCTGGATGAGCCTAGTACGTCCTCTTGGAAGGTTACACTTCTGCTAACAATTATCTTCTTATTATAAATGTCATATAGTCTGTACGCTCTCGATTGTTGATCATAGACGATCATTATGCATGGAATTCCTCTAGCATCTAGCTTTGAACGTTTCAATGGTGGTTTGAGCGCAAAATAAAGACAACCAATTGCTCTAAAATATTTTACCGTGGGTTTATATTTCGTGTTTTCCCACATTTGTCTTGGTGTCCTAAATTTGTTTTTTACATTAGTACAGTGATTGCGAATGTAAACTGCAGTATTTACTAATTCACCCCAAAACTTTGTTGGTAATTTAGCCTGGACTAATGTTGCTCGGACCAACCTCCTTATCGTCAAATTCTCCCTCCCCCCAACGCCATTGGAGGAGGGGGAGTAGGGGGGGGGGGAAGAACTGGTGTTTAATCCCATTTTGCAACATGAAATCTTCCATACATTTTGATTCATATTCCCTCCCGTGGTCAGATTGAAAAACCTTTATTCTGCAACCCGTTGCGGCTTCAGCTTTGAGTTTATATTGCTTAAATTTTTCAAACAATTCATCCTTCGTTTTCAGGAACGCTACCTGAACAAAACGACTTTTACCATCAATGAATGTTGCAAAATAATAAGAGCCTGCCATTGTTGGGGTAGGAAACGGCCCAACAATATCAGAGTAAACAATACTTAAGCGCTCGGGTATGCGGTCTGCATTGATAGTTTTAAAAGGCTTTGTTTTTATGTTTCCTTGGAGACAGTCACTACATGCATTTAGTCTTGGTTTTATTAATGATTTATGGCAAAAACCACGTAGTGCATTTGATTTGGCCATTTTCTTTAAGGTTAAAGCTGAAACATGCATAAACCTCCTGTGCCACACGTAGGTGCTTTTATTGAAGACACCTTGCTTTAGCTTTATTTGCCTGGCATGCTTGTCGGCATTTTGTGTGCAGGGAAATGCGGGCACTTGACCTACGTCAGAGTTAGGCTTTAAGTTAGTTTGATACGCTGGCTGGTTAACAATGGCTTGAGCAAAAGTTTTTCTACTCTTTTCACTTGACTCTAATTGTATTTGCGACAGGTTTCCACTCTTTAAACTTGATACTAAACTGTATGACCGAGTTATTTTTGGGTCATTAATTATAAATAATCCGGCAATATAACTTGCTGATGCTATTAGACGGTCTGTCTTTTTCTGAATTATTTCACAGCGATCTTGATCAAAAACTATACGGAGGCCGGCTTTCATTGCTTGTCCTACAGAAAATAAATTCACTTTGAATTCGGGTAAAAATAAAGTTGTTTGCATGGTAAGTACTACACCATTTGTGTCTATTTTTACAACACCTTCTATATTTGTCGAGACTGGGTCAGCCTTCGTTGCACATTTTACACTTTCAGTTTCAATGTTATACGTGCTTGCAAACCAATTTTTATTGCAGGCGATGTGCCGTGCTGAACCGGAATCGACCACTAATGCATTCTTTAATTCCATCCTGTTTTTGCTGCATATGCTCTTACGTTAACATACTTTGCATACGTGAAACATGACACACTTTCCTTACTTGCAGAAATTTCTCTTTGAGAAATTATTATGATTACCACGCCACTTGCTTCGTCCTCGGCCACGTCCTCTTCTTTGGTCTCGGGGTGGGGCTGGAGAGCTGCAGGTATTGGACTTGGGATTTTTTCCGCCGCATCTGTAGCACGTGATGTCGGATTGAATCTGCTGTCCTCTGGGCTGCTGTCTTTGATTTGTGTAGTAAGTCGTCTCTGAAACAGTTTTATTTTCAGACAATGCAATTTGTTTAGACTCGTGCATTATTAATAAATGTTCTATGTCTTCACATTTAAGCTTTTCATCCTTCTTTAAAGGGGCTAAGTAACTTGTTATTAAGTTGTCATAGGAAACTGGTAACCCTAGTATAATGTAGCATGCTTTCTCTTCATCGTCAATGGTTTTACCGGTTTGGGCTATGCTTTCAAATATAGTCCCGATTTTTCCCAAGTATTCACTTATTGACATATCATTAGTTTTACGCAAGTCGTGCAACTGTCTTCGTAGCGACAAATACCTCAAAATATTGGAGGGTTCGTAGCTATCTTTTAGATGCTTCCATATTTTTGATGCGTAAGTTAAATTTCTTGGCACTTGAACCTTGGCGTTATCTACAGCTAGCAATATTAGGCCAGATGCTTTTTCGTTAGCTAGTTCCCATTTTGCTAATTCCCTTTCGTCAACAGGTTTATCTTTTCCTGACATCAACAAATTCCAAACGCCCTGGTGCTTAAGCAATGCTTCTACACTGCCTGACCAAGTAGCATAATTCTTCCCATTCAGAAGCTGTAAATTTTGGATACTAGACATTTTTAAAGCTGCTTCTGCCATCATTAAACTTCAGCTAGTACACACCTAGGCTACGTGTAAACCCTTTAAATTACTCCGGCAGGATTACTTTCATTCTTCTTAGTTTAAAAAAACTTTGACATGCCATTCTATACTGTTTGGCTGGACTTCGCAACCGCTGACAATATTTTGTACTTGCCTTTTAGGTCCTGCTGCCTGTCCTTTGAAGCTGTCGTGTTTTCTGCCATTTTGGAACGTCTTTCCCAATCTTGTCGTGGCTCCAGCCTTGACTTGACGGTGAATACCACTGCATACGAGTGTTATTTCCGAAGAAATACTGGTGAATAGCGCCCTAACATTTTTCGTATTAGGCTTGGGAAGTGAATTAACATTTTTACGTTCTGCCTACAAATTTACACGCTCCTGTTACCAATTGTTAGTGGTGAGTATTTTAACTTCGATTGTGTGGATCCTTTCAAAGACTTTAAACTTTGTAACTCTAAATAAGAGTTTAATAGGCATGACAGAAAATTACATAACAGTTATAATTTAAACTTTACATAATAAGAAAGTTGGACAGTTAGCAGCTTAGGGCTGCTCACGTAGGAGGCTGAGTTGGAAGTAAGGCTTCCACAAAACGTTCGTGACGTCGCCTTCCAACTGGTTTATTTACTTCCGGATTCCTGGCCTGGAACTTTCCCGGAGTTTCTTCTCCAGGAAACCGGTACTGCCCATGTGTGACATTTCACTTAATGTTGACTCAGGAACTGGGGATTGGTGTGCAAGGTCAATAGCTCCTGAAGTCACAAACATGATTAATTCAAACAAATCATGGCGCTGTTCATTTCTGAACAAGCTGACAATTTCAGTTGTGAACTTGTTTTTAAGTATCTAGAATCTACCTAGTACTTTCTGGTAGAGTATAATTAGAAACAGTAATCGAGTTTCGGCCTTTGTGACTGTTGAGTTGGCTGTAAGAATGTTGTCGTCATTTAAGCATTGTTCCCCATTATGTATTGTTTAAGTATCCCTGTTAGACCTAAGAGTCCTTCTCGAGCCAGCTGGCATGGCTTCTAATTTTGTACTGTTGCTGCCTTTCCGCCTGTCTTACAATGCGACAGCTGCCTCCCTCTCTAGATACATTTATGAAGTTTATTTCATTTTTTCCGGCTCCTACTTTCTACCTGAACAGTCATCTTTATTTTTTCTGGGAGTCAAGAAACAAAACGGCTACCCATCTGCCGTTTTGTTAGGGCTAACGTTTTTTTTTCTTGAGGAAGAGTGAAGTAAACCACGTGTCACTGCTTTATTCTCGTATGCTGATTTATAGAACATGCAACGACTGGGCTGTTTCATATTACCTACGTTCTTCCTCTAATTTGGCGTTTGTTTAAAGGGACTGTCCCCCTTAGGAGGCTTGGATGCATTCACAGCCGGTTCATATTCCAATCTTAGAGAGAATGGTACGACTGATTTATTCACCCTAGTGTGTTTGACTTTTTGATGCAGCAACCGTTTATCAATGTGTAGTACATGCAATAAATTTTCCAAAACCAGAGAACTGTTGTTTTCTTGGTTTTTCTAATTGCTAATGCGAGTTTTTACCTCTTCCTGGGGACGTTAGCAAGCGGATAGGAGGGAATGTTTCTGTGACAGCACCAACTATTAGATAATGGCCTCAATCAGCATTGGGAGTAAGGAAGAAGTGAGCGTGTCCGGGCCTACCCGGTCCGTCTGTTAGGGCCTCTAAAACGTCCTTAGACGCTCTGCTCCTGTCTCACCGAGTATGGATAAGGTTAAAGTCTTCGCTACAGCCAAACTTAAACATTTAATAAAACTTCACTCCTTGACAACCCTGTTGGAAAAAAAAGTGTTTCCAGCAGTCAGTGTAGAACGCTCCAGTAACAAGTTTTAAAGCATGACCACGTGTAGCTTAGCCCATGTCGAAATATCTGCAGAAGTTAACATGAAGCAGACCATTTTGTAATGAAAACGTCATGAACAAATCATCCCTTCGACGGCATAATTCAAGGCAATCTAATGTTAGTAGTTCTAGCGACTTGACATAGGAAAGCTAATTTAAACTGCAACGCGGATGGTGTAGCGTCGCTGTATGTACTGAATTAGATTTTTGTCGCCCTTCAAGTAAGGGAACCAAACAACTCTTGCATACTATGGAATAAGATTAAGATATAGCTTAACGGCGTATACACGTTGGTTGTAAAAACCTTTTAAATACACGCAGACTGCTGACTTGCGAACTTTAAAAAATGGTTACAGCGAGTTCTCACTTTCAGATCGGATGTGAACCAAATGCCAATATTTTAAACAGTTTCTGAGTGTGGCAAAACAAAAACACTCATTCAAAATTAATATGTACTGCACTGCATTTCTTAATTGCAATTGGCAATTGCCACAGGGGTGGCCAAGTTGAGAGCTCTTTTGTTGCAGTAAGTAAGCTGAGTTAAACTAAGCGCCTAGTCTGCCTGTTTCAAATGAATGCTCAAGCATCGTATATAATGGTGTATAAAGGAAGAAAAACAGTCCTGTTCAACCACTACGTTTAGGTTTCATGAATTACATTGCCATAAAGACGTTAAGATAAGTGAAACTTTGTGTATGACTCTCAGCAATAACTGCAACTCTTGTGATTTGTAGAAGAATGTGATTGACAGTTATACAAATGCTAACAAAGGTGTCATTTAGGATATTTGCCCTTTCGTGTTGATTACAGCTGACAGCACGTCTAGATTGCAATGCTTCGGTTAAAGTAGTGTTGAACCTGAATTTCGAATTAGGAAATAAGTATAGTGAAAGTTGCTCTATTGCTTCCGTATACAAATTGTGTAAAACCGGAGGTACCCAGTTTATTGTAAAGAGGAAATAAAAATTAGAATTAAACGAACATGAACTATTCATATGCCTGAATCATGTACTGTATTTACTGTCTGACCTAATAAAATATGGTGAATTATGTAATTTACCTTGGCAGTGTTGGAATCAGTACCATCACCCATTACTTCGAGTGACCCCCCCTTCCCCCCCAAAAAAAACAAGAAATTGCGTCATTGGACAAGCAGTTAATTTGAGGGTGTCTTGTTGATCACTAAACAAGCTAAGTATTTGAGCTAGTTTTCTGGTTAACTTATTTTCACTCGAACTTTTAAAGAATATTACACAACAAATTTTTTGAATATTGGAAATAAACAGAAACTAATCTTGAAAACCTTAGATTTTTCCCTTCATAAACTAGCGATAACTTAATCCTCATTTAAGTAGAATAGCGGATAACGACTGCTGTCATATTTAGCTTAACTGGACGATTTTTATGAACACAAGAATATTCCTTTTTGCAACTTTTTGTTCATTTGTGACAATGACACCATCGGGAAAAAATCGTCTGACATTACAATTAAAGTTACATTAAATTAAGTGAATAAAATTAAATTAAAGTAGAATAAATTAACTTAAATTTTAAAAACCCACAGATGAGAAAGGTGAACAAAAAAGTTGATGGAAAAGCCAAGGATAAAAGCCATAATAAAAAGCCATAGGAAACAATAGTATATATTTTTTTTTTCGTGTTGTTATTGTTATTATAGTTCAGGTTAGGTTAGGTCAGTTGCCTTAGCTGGAATTTCAACAGGTACAGTTACGAATTTTATCAGGAAACGGCTTTTGTATTGTTGTTGTTTCTTTTTTGCTGGTGTTTATGTTTTTTCGTGTTGTTGTTATTATAGATTAGGTTAGGTTAGGTGACCTGGACCGAAATTCACCAAGAAGAGAATGTAGTTTAACCAGAAACTAATTTCGTATCTATTCACAACGGTATTTTCCATCGGCTTTTTCCTTCAGCTGTTTCCAAGTTTTTTTTCATTGTTTTTTTAACTAACGACTTTTTTCCTAGTTTCATTATTCATGTTCCATTTGTCAAAACTTTGTTGTAACTCGAAGATTGTCTGCTTATCTCAAACCAAATTCCGTTGGTCCACTGTCTCCTTGTGATTATAACAAATGCAGTTGGAGTCCATTGGCAAGCAATCAGCCTTAATTCACGATCACACGTTTTGAACTCACTGACACCTTGCATCAGCAGTTGTTGGTAAATAAGGAAAGTGACTTATATCACAGAATTTGAAAACAATAAAACATAAACCAATCACAAGGCCTTCAGATTAAATGATGATAATATTTTATTAATTTTAAGCGCGTCGATTTACACAGATCCCTCCAAAATAAATGTTCAAGACGGTCTTCCATAAACGAACATGTTTGTAATCCTTCAGTTTTTGTAAGTATTTTTGTTCTATGTTAAGGCGTGACCGATGCTGAAAAGACGTTTAAATGGCTGAACTTAAAATTAAAACAATTGATTGACATTGTGGGAATTTTGCTTCTCAGGAAGCTACCTTCTTTATTGCCTTCATACCAGATATAGTTTATTAAAAACACAAGTTTACAACTTCCTTGGCCATTGGCCACCATCATCAGAACCACACACAAAATAAGAAACAAAGCAGTAAACCAAACCAACAGCATTACAACATAGCAATTGGTAAATAACTGTATTATTCAGTAAAACTTGTTTTAAGATAATATAAAAACCATTTTTTTTATTAATGAAATTGCTTCAGAAGAATTTGTATGTGGGGTTTTCACAGTGTATTCTGCCTGAAGTTGTTTTCGTTTGTGAATTCGACAATTTATTGGCTGTTCTATGAGAGCTAAAATTTACATGAAGCACATCTGGCAGGTATCGTCTTGTGTAATATGAAGTAGGTGAGTCGTATATAACAGAAATGTAATAACGACAATGCTTCTGTTCAACAATGAAGAAGTAAAAAATATATATCCACGTGAACGACAACAAAATAAAAGAATAACTATGGATACATACGAACAATAACCACATACAAGAATAAGAATGCATCCATGCGAACAACAACGTGACATAACAATAACAATGCATCCATTCGCACACAGCGAAAATCGAGCGAAAAATAAAGTACAAATCGAATTGCTTCTTTTGGTGGCTGCACGAAGCGAGATGGTACACTGACAAGTAAATGTCTGTCGATAAATATACCATCAACCATCAAAATTTGGAGAAATTTCGACGTTGTAGGCACTGTTTAATTCGTCACTTCGCATAAAATTTTCTTTCATGTATACAGGCTAAGCAACATGCAATAACAACGATGCTCATGCAAATAACAACATATACAAGAGTAACAAAACATTCACGCCAACAGCAACGTGATTCAAGAATAACCATGCATCCACGCGAACAATGAGGTGATGCACAGAATATCATTGTATCCAATGAAAACATGTGATTCAATAATAACAATGCATCCACGCAAACAACAATGTGATGCATGCTTAATAATGCATCTACACGAACAACAGCACGATGAAACAAAAATGCATCCATGCAAACAACACCACAATGCAGGAACATTAATCCATCCATGCGAACAACAACACAACACAAGAATATCAATGCAGCAAGAAGGATGAGAAGGACAATCTACAATTTGCTACAGGTCGATGCAAGGTTTGGATAAGGTTTTGGCTGGATTCGTTTTTCCATAAGCATTACTGAGCGGACTGCTACGATGGAGTTTGTTAACAATGCAGTTAGACTTTCCCTTCACCATGATCGAATATAAGAAACCAGAAATGTACTGTCTGTACCAATTCGCCTATCGAATCTGAGGCCCAGTACTCATGGCTACCCAGCGCCCCGTGCTTGTGCACAAATGGCTGAAATTTCGTTTGTTTTCTTTTTCGTACCTTTTTCCGGGTTTCAAGTTGCTGCATTGGCAAACGAGAAGAACAAACAGACCAAGCATCCAACCAAAAACAAACAACATTTTTTTAGTAATGCGTCACAGATGGATTCAGACAAAAATTACCCAATGTTTTAAAGTATGTAAAAAATAGCACTTGCAATGCTTCCATCTAACCGTGGAAATATTACAAGAATCGGAAACAACCACAGTGATAAACTTAATAATGCTCTTGGAGTTTCACAGGGATTGGTAAAATAGTATTTTAAATTTTGTTGTAATAATTAAACATAAAATATTTGTAAAAATATGTTTTAAACTAAAAAGAGAACATGAAACGATGAAACATAACACCCAGGTTAGATGTATAGAAATAAAAGCTCCTTTATGGAGAATCTACTAAGGTAAAATGAGTGAAGATTTTATAGTGAAATAATATTTAATCAATAACCAGAACTCTTTACGTAAGGCAAAAAATAAATAAAAGAGTGTATTGTAATAGTACAGAAAAATCGGACAAGTTAACTAAACTAGTTATCAAACACAGCTATTATCAAATTAGGCATAAATTATTTAAAAAGCATTTTCATATATTGTGCTGTTTATTTATTTTTAAATTATTTATTTTTTCACCTTGTTTTTAATTTTATACAGGGTGTTTCAGAAAAAAGCTACACGTCGAATTTTTCCAAGTCCAACAACCATTCCCCGTCGCTATAACCCTTATCCCAGACCTCAGTAAAGAAATCCTGACTTCAGGAAAGAAAGTTTTTATTTAAATTTTAAATAAGAACAAAAAAGGTAACAAAAGCATTGTGACAACCCTGGTTGTTGGTGGTGGCGGGGTGGGAACCAAAACAAACAAAAAAAGCCCTTAATTAGATTTCAAGTAAAAAGGGAAAAAACATTTATTTGGCCATCAAGCTAAATAGCTATAATAAAGGATTTTGCAGTATTTGGA
>JAHWFP010192354.1:0-20076 GCA_023313725.1 Lithobius niger | reverse complement strand
TTGGGATATTGGCCCAGCTAAAACCAGTGCTTTCTTGGAGGATTGCGTTTCTTCATGGATTCAGTCAAGGTAGTGGCTGGGATTTTTCGGGTGGTTAATACTTAAGTGCGGTAAAGTATCACCCACTATTTTATTGGTCTAGCAGAATTGGAGAGTATCACTTTTTTGAGTTGATTGACGATTTTGTTGATGCTGTTTACCCAGGCGTAAGATCAAGCTTGGAGTGTCGATAAATGTTACTTTCCTGATCCACATTATATTTGACAGGGCTCAGTTGTAAATAAAGTTGAAAGGCTGTGCATGTGAAATAAACCCTTTTTAAAACACAAAAACATACCCGAGATCCTTCCCATGTCTGATACAAGCACGAATTCTTGTACTACAATAATTTGTGCCGAGCTGCTTTCCTTTGTAAATACATCTTTTTACTTGACTGTAACTTGTAAATGTCACTATTTGTTATTATTGCAGGATTGGGCACCAAGTGTAATTAATTGGCAAGACTATGAAGGTCGTACGGCACTTCATCTTGCTGTTGCTGATGGGACCCAAGCTGTGGTCGACCTCTTGGTGAGTTTTGCTCTAGAAGTTTGTGGTGTACTGAATATCGGCGGAACGGAATTTACCTAGTTAGCTGTGAGCAACGTGTGACCCAGTTGAAGGAGTGAATGATCACCAGACAATCACGAAGCCTCGGTTCTCTAAATGAGCTGTGCACACAATTTTATGATTGAACAATTTATCAGTTATGAATTTCTTTATGTCAGCTGTCGAAAGTTACACTTGCATATGTAGACTGTAAGCATTGGTGTGCCGGAGTCGTATGCACCCATGAATTCCTTTAAAATGCCTAAAATTTGAAAATTAAATTAAGGCTCCACAATTGGAATTCTTGTTGTCAAAGCCTAGGAATGGCATAAATTTTTGTTGTAATATGCTGATAAAATGCAGTTAATCGCTGAAATAGTAATTGTGTACCTAAATTAATAAATATTAATAATTAAATAAATAATTACACGTAGTCTGCCAGCTAAATGCATTTTTCTGTGAACGATGCTTCCTGTGAATTGAACTCGAGACAGAATGAGAAAGCTGCAATGCAGTGCAAGTAATTTCTGTCAGAAGAGTCAGGTGATGAAGCACTGTTCACCTGGCAAATGCATTGGCACCATGCAATCATTAGTGTACGTGGTCTAGATTCAGTCTAGCGAAAACGCAATGTCTTTATTCTAGCTTTTTTCATAAATTTTTTTATTGGATTGTCACTCCTCTAAAATCCAACATAGTTAACAGTTGAAACTAATTTCTAACCACACAAACTGTCATAAATTACTAAAGAATTGGACGTTTTTGCACCCAGCAACGCACATAGTTACAGGAGGGAGTGATTGCTGATCTGCCGTCCTGGAGAGAGTGATTGCTCATCTTCTGTCCTTGAGCGAGTGATCGACACGTTCTTCTTGAAAATGGTAGCAAAAACGTTCTCGTTTTTGGATCGCAGTGGATAAAACGTTAATTTTGTTGTACATATGCAGGTTCTAGTAAATTTTGCAGCAGAAAAAGATGATAAAGGGGAATTTTCGTTAATATATGAATCTTTTAGTGAATTTTACCCCAGAAAAACTATGATTTAAGGGGTGAGCGTAAACTTCATCATTTCACTATTTGATCTCAAAGCATTTTGGAGGTGGGGGTTTATCTTCACTTGGCCATTAGTTTAATACATGATTTATGGTATTTAGTAATAACGTGTCAGCTAGTTGCCGGCAGTCGTTATGTAAACATCTGTAGCAATTTCACGAAATGCAACACTTAACATAAAAATACACTACCAGTCTCAGAAAACTATGAAGCAAGGAGGGGATAAAACGAGCTGCTAAATAATGGTCACGTCGAGCTTTGCACGTATTTCGGCTGGGGGCACACAACATCTTCACAGGGAAGGGTGTTCCAAGTATCAACTACCCAAGGGTATAAAAGGAGCTTCTCAATAAGACTGTGTGCGTACTAGGACTGTGCGAAAATCGAAACTTTCGATTCGATTTCATTACGTTGTCGAAATCTAATTGAATCCGTTCAAATCAAAATCGAAAATAAGATTAACGAGCTTCCCAACGATTAACGAGATTCCCATCGAGTAACAAGATCCGCATGCAGTAACGAGATGAATTATTTTTTTTGATTTTGTGAAATTTTTTCAATAAATACACCTAAATAAAGTTTAATATAAAATTAGAATCACAAAATAAACCGTTAGGCTTACTTGACTTACTTTGAAACCCTGTTGATTCACTTCGATCTCGGAAATTACTCATTACGCTTACTTTCAAAAACTGGATACTGTCAGTATTTCTTTTTTTCTCTTTTTGAAGCAGCTTTTTTCTTTTGAAGCAAGTAGACGAAAATGTAACCAGAAGACTCAATTTTCTTGACCCTGCCTGATGAAGATTGTTGAAATACAATCGAAAATTTGCAAGATACTGATCCTGTTTTTGAAAGTGAGCGTAATGAGTAATTTCCGAGATCGAAGAAAATTAGAATCAAGTAAAACATTAACTTTAGTCAAAAATTTGTAATGACTTTGTTTTATGTGGCAACTATGTACTGTACCATGTTAATCATTGCTAAAAAATAGTGTAGCCATTGCCCTAAAACATGTCCTAAAATTACAACAGTAAGCTTTCGTTTTAGACTTCAGTGTAAGTTTAACAATCAACTAAGGGACAATAATTGGCCAAATTTTTACAATATATGAAGTTAATTTGACTAAATAAAATCTAAGGATGGTGCTATTCAAAAAGGGGGTGGGTGGGGGAAAGAAGAAGCTTGCTTTCTAACTAGTGTAGTTTTGCGCAATAAATGAACACACAATTCAAAGTTTAGTTCGCAAGTATTGGCATATCATTAGTTTACAGGAATGTAATTACTGAAACGTGATAATTTTTTCAAAAGCTAACCCTTATTGATACAAATTGAAAAACAAAATAGTTTAAAATTGAAAAAGAAAAAAAGTTGAATTTCGAAATCGAATAATAATCGAAATCGAGGTGTTCTTCCCCAAAATCGATCGAAATCAAATCGAACCCAAAATATTAAAACCGCACATCCCTAGTGCGTACGATTTGTGGAGTTCAAGTGAATGTTCCCCATTCAACTGCATGTGATTGAAAGAAAACAGCTTCTTTATGGGAAATCTGTCAAATGTTTTGGATTCACATAATTGTGTTTGTGAGATGTTCCTTGCTGTCCTTGTCGCAAGGGTTTTCAAGCTCATATTTGCTAACATTTCTGGAATGAAAGGTCATGGAGACCTGTGAATAATTAGGGGGAACGCGTCTGTGCTGTATCAAGGATAGCGATGATAGTAATGTCTTTAAGAAAATATGGACACTGTATATGAACACAGTATAAGTGCGGTGGCAGAAAAGTGGTTTTAAAATAATTTTATGGTGGTCACATTGAGTTCAGGGAATTGAAGTGGCTATTAATTTGACCCCGCGCATAGTTAGCTCTTTTCACTGCCGTCAATGAATGTCATGTGAGTGTCAATAACAAAACACATTGGATTTAAAATAATTGTTCTTTTGTAATTTCAGACGACGTTTGAAAAATGTAATATTAACCCTATGGATAACATGTTCCGAACACCTTTGCACTGGACGGCAGTTCTTGGTAAATGCTAAATAGATTGTCGTTTTGTCGCTTGGTGTTAATGAATGATGATTTAATTTTTCCGTGTTTTGTTTCAAGATCTGCCCAACATAGCTGCTCTTTTATTGGACAGGAAAGCTGACGCCGCTTGTTCGGACGCCAATGGTGCTACTCCGCTACATTATGCTGCTCAAAATAATTGCCCAGTAAGTAACTGATCCCTGGTGCTACACACGCCAAAAAAATACTGGAAAATCTTTTGTATTTTATCAATAGGTTTGTTTTCATTAGGCCACAGTTGAGGTATTTCTGTCCCGCCCAGATGCTGCTGACGAGCCAGACTTAGAGGGTCGCAGAGCACTCATGTGGGCTGCTGGAAAGGGAGCTGATGATGTCATTCAGACGATGCATCGATGTCATGTTGATTTGACTGCCTCTGACAAACATGGTGCCACTGGTAAGTTAAGCAATTAAAATAGCCCCGCATAATTTGTTTAATCGTAAATATGGACATCCATGTGGAGTTTTATGTTGAGAATTTTTTTTAAAAATAATTTCTTTGAGCCTTAAGTTACCCGAAGCAATTTAATGCTCGTGTGGCTGAACCGGCTTAATTTTGAACATCACCAGACTTTTTTGAGAAGAATAAATATCTGGTAAAGGGAAGAGCCAACCCGGGGATTCGAACCGGGACACATCCGATCATCGTAGGGGCCAAAAGATTGTCCAGAATTGGCCAAAATAGTTCCCATAGCCGCTGAAGGAGCATGGTAACCTCTATCGCTACCTTGGCCAGCCTGACAATTCATAATATCACATACAAAACACTAAAAACTCAAACTGGAGAAACTTGAAACACTGCTAATTTTTGATAAACCATTAATCTGTTGTAAATGCTGTATGAAATTCAAATATGAGCAGACAAAAAGTTTCTTGGAAGGAGAGGAGTGGAAGTTCGAGCAGTTCTCCAGACCTTCGCCTGAGGAACTGCATTGAAATGTGGACTTTTTGGTTGGGCGTAAGTTGTACTTTTTATCATGAACAACAACCAAAGTAAAACAACCGAATTATCGGTTTTTGCCAGACGCTGTTTGTTTGTCCATACGTGATAAACACGGGAGGCAACGACAACCGCCGCTAAATTTGAATCAGAAGTAGTACAGTGTAATACGCCCAAATCCAAACCACTGAGTTTTAATGCCTGAAGAAGACAAACTAACAGTTTACAACAGTTAAATGATTCATCGAAAATTAGCAGAGATTGTTGCAAGTTTCTCCAGTTTGAGTGTGTAGCGTTTTTGTGTGTGACACGAATCTCTGTCTTGGGGACCAAAATTTACGAGTCAGGGACCACAAGTGGACAAAATTCAGTATTGTTTGGAGTGGGTTGGGAGCCCCTTTGTCCCCAAAATTGTGTACCTGCTGAGGAGCGGCCCATCAGTTTGCCTTTGCACCCCTCCTCTGGAAAAGCTAGTTGCAGCACTGAATACTAATATTGAAGGGAGGATAACACTGGCAAAAAAAAAAAAAAAAAAATGAAACCAACAATGTCAGTTTTGTGGTTCTGATGTAAAACCGAAACCCAAATTAGTTGAAATCTTTCACACAATAATAATAATAGTATTTATAAAACAAAATAATATTTTCATGGACTAGCAAGATTGTTTAGAACCATAAGACCGTACCGAACCGAACAAACCGAACAGAACATGGCTGAACAGAAGGTGTTCGGTTCGGTACGGTGTTCGGCCTTTCAAAAGAAAAATACCGAACCGAACGTATTTCCACTTCTAATTGACAGATTTTGATGTTTGAATGCACCATTTTGAAGGTTTTTTCACCAGCTTTCTGATGGTCTAAATCACAACTCCTATTTCTAATCGTTCAAAAGTCATGATGGAAAATGTAAAGTAGAGATTTCTTTATGCTCAAACCGAGTTTCCAACATCTGTCCGCTACAAGTCTATGAGAACATACTTGTACTTGTATTTGTTAAGAAACTTGTAGTTTGATAATGTTTAAGTATTCATCAAAATGTATGTTGAATCTCAAAACAAATAGAGTACTCTTCATGTATTACGCAAATTTTTTCGACAGTTCTTTGCAAGTAAATGGAACGCATTTCAACTGTCTTCATCAAGCGTTGTACTCGTTTTCCTCCTTCCTCCCTTGGCTCACAACATGGCTCGTGCTTGGTTTTGAATTCGATGGTCGTATCCTCCTGGATATTTCGGCCTTCGGCCTTCTTCCATCTGTGCATAAGGCGGCCACTTAGGTCTTCATGTACAATGTGTTTGATGGTAGGGTTCGAGGGTGCTTGGATGTTCATTAGGTGTTCATTGTTGTTCAGATGGGTTTGAATTGCCAACGATTCTAGCCGTCTCAGGTCTCTCTTCCCGCCTCGATTCTAGCCGTCTGTCTCTAGCCGACTGTCTCTTTGAATATGACTCTATTTTGACGAATACTGGAACAAGATCATGAAATGAACTCTTATAGTAATCTTTGGAACTTTCAAGTTTTTAGTAGGCTGCTTTGATAAATATGAATCTGTGTGAAGTTACTTTTATTTAAAGATGACTGGTTTTGTACATTTTTGTTTGGCTTATTTAAAGTTGGTTTGGTTTGGTTGAAAAATTGGTATTCGGTACAGCCTTATAACCATTGTAAATCAATTAGGGTGGAGTTAGGATACAATGTTCAGGCAAGAAACAGATATACATTCAGTGATGGAGAAGAAATAATGATGTGACTAAAGCATCAATAGAAACTATTGGGGTTTTCACAGATGTTAACCATGTTAAATATTCAATTATTGGAGTTTCGTATAAAAATTGTCATTTTCAATAGTTCTATTGGGTTTTTTAAATACATGTACATGTGGGTAATAGTGCTGCAAATTGCATCTAATTGGCATAATTTAGACTCTTTGAACTCTATTATAGGGTCAACATTTAATATTGCTTAATGCATACCTAGTAAGGGACGCCCTTTTGTAGCTTGTCTGAAACCTGTTTACATGTATCGATATGGCCGTCAGTCGTTATGGTTTAATGCCTTCGCCAGCCTTAAACACAACAAGAAAACATAACGAAAAGAGCAACGTCCCACTTCAGGGTATTAAGAAACAGCAGAGCTTAATGATTGTTTTGTAGGGAATCCATTCTGCCTACACATCAGAATAGTTGTCACTAGTTTGGCAAGAAGCCGCTAAAAACCATAACATATGGGTTGTTGAGCAGGGAAGCCACACAGGCAGCATAACAATATGATCGCTTGGCAGGGGAGCTACTCGGACAGCAAAACCGAATGATTACTTCGGTAATTCCTAAACTGATGATCTGCATTTCGTTCCTTTTTTCAATTGGGGTCACTCGAAGCATGGTTAAAAAGTTAGCATTTATAAGAGAGCGGCTTATTCCCACATTTAAAAATATAAAATCGTAAAATTTTTAAAAGACAATTCCTAAAGTAATTAAAATCTTAAAATCGCAAAAATACTATCGTAAAATTTTAAGTATAAAATATAATCCTAGAATCTAAAAGGAAATGCAAAAGATCCAGTGATTGCACTCGAGACTTAAATGACTTAAGGAAGACTACGTTGATGCCATTATGAGGCAAAGGCATTCCATATTTTAACTATTCTATTAGTTTTGATTTTGGCACACCAAGTTTAAAATTATTGTCTCTGGTAGTACTAGCATGATTTCCTTGATGGCCTTGAAAGACTGTCAAGGTCAGTGATGGTTAGTTACACCCTCCTTCCTCCTCCATACACCTCCGCATCATGCACCGTCCCATTATCCATGCAACAATGGTTAACCATTAACCTTGCATTATCCATTGTCCTTTCTGCCCTTTCTGTATTACTTGCCTTTTTATTATCGGTGCTAACTATCAATTACAGAATGTTGATACTTTTTTTTTGCAGCACTTCATGCTGCTGCTTTGGCTGGCCAAGTATCAACTGTGTGCCTCCTTCTTCAATTGGGCGTACCTCTTGAGGCGCATGACTTCATGCGTCACACTCCACTCTTCTATGCGTGTGAGATGGGCCATGCTGATGTCGTTCAAACTTTGGTGGAAAATGCTGCTGATGTCCACTGGCTCGATGCAGAGGGGAAGTCAGCAATGCATTGGTAAGTTTAGAAGGAGGAGGCAGAAAATACCGAAACAAGGTTCTTGGAATTGTACTACCACATGAAAATTTGAAAGGTTGTCATGCTGATAGGCTGTGCACATTTTGGAAATATTTTTTAGACATTTTATCCGACTGAACTTTGCACACCCATGTTTAGAAAATTAGCCTCTTCCATACAATGACGTGCACCTAATATACCATTCCAAGCGCATCTTTTTAGCCATTTTTCGACTTGCTGCGGGACTTCCATTTTTTGCCAAGTGGCGTAACCCCTGTGTATGCGGATTAAATGAGAAAGGACCTCGGAACGGGTGGACACATCCAAAGTGAAGTATATCATACATAAGAGTTAAATAAATCTGGATTCACACACGCTTCACATCATTAGAACTCAGAACACAAATGTGGGTCAAATTCCAAATTAGTAACATTCCATCACCAGGTGGCAATCTCGTTTCATTTATTGTTCTTTCGAATACACCTCGCATTAAAAAGGAAGTGTGCACTAATTTTCAAGCAGAGTTTGTCTGCTAGCGCCTATTGGGGATGGGTCAGTTTCATTTTTGTGACTTCGGTTCCGGTTTCGGTTTTCACGCCCACAAAACCGCGGTTTGGATTTCGGTATCGGTTTTTGCCATTCTCCACCCCAACCAGATATTTCCAGTTTTTTTTCTTGTAACAGTAGTTTTACTAGCTTCTGACCTGCTCCTGCGTTCACTTCCAGCAGTGTCGTAGACCATGGATCTAGCTGTGGCCCCATTTTCCTCTACTATTTTGTTTTAAATGACCAGGAATTATACGGAGAATATGATAATAATTAAAAAATTCAAAACAACAAATCATTCTTTGTACGATCACCGTACGAATAATCGACTCAAACTCTGAATCGGTTTCGATTTTCTGTAAAAACCGAAAATTCGGTTTCGGTTACCGACCCATTCCTAGCGCCTATTGTTTAAATATGTTAAAAATGAAATGATTTACATGCTGATGGTGCCGCGATGCGAATGACAATTAAGCTACAATGGTGTCTCCTGGAGCTATTGAGAAAGAACTTGTCCGTTTGCCCTGCTGTCCCTCTTGCACTCGGAACGGGGTGAAGCAAACTAATCAGGATTCGACTAGCATTTCTTTGAATTTGTAGTTCGATTCTGACTTTAAAACTTTCTCAGGGAAACGTGGTTTAAGCAAGAAGACAAAATAACACAGTCGAGTGACGTAAAGCGAACTTCATGAGGATTACTTGGAAACCAGAGGGATGACAGCAAAGTACAACCGAGTAGCGAGAGGCTTAGGCCTACGAACTAAGAAGATGCGAGATCGAAACGCTGTTTAAATGTGAGACTGGACCGTCTCCGGGCATACATATGGAGTAGATGGGGTTAATTTGTCAAACATTGGCTAGTAATTAATCTGGCTGTTATACGAAGGAAGAGAATATAATCCAGATTCCGTATGTATTACCAATGACTGACCCTTTTACATTGTTTGCATTTATGAAGAGATTCATTGAATTTAACAATTATTGTCAAACTCAAAATCAAACGATTTGCAAATTTTCGACAGGCTGTAATCACTAACGATGACAAATTAGCCGTCCTAGTAGTCATCTGCTATTCTCATCGATCCATACTGCACATCGGACAGTGTAAATAATGTAAATAAGCATCTTGTGGTGGCCTGGTGAAGACAGGAGGACTTGTTCGTAATCTTCAGTCGTTGCAGCCTGTTGAAAATTCACAAATCGTTTGTGTTTATTTGATTTTGAATTTGAGCATGATTTCTAGCGGTGGAATTTTTCGAACATGCAGAGTACGAAAGTTCATTTTTTCAATTGTCATTTTTATGCAGGGCTGCTCTTGGAGGACATGCATTTATTTGCCAAATTTTAATAAAACAGAAGCTGGACCCCAACTTTAAAGATTTGTGTGGGTAAGGTATGAATGAGAGAATATTCAAGTTGTTTACGATAACTTGGCAAGCAATGTCATTTTAATTTTTATACAATTGCACTTTTTTCTATAGTCGGACTGCTTTACAATGTGCTGCATTTGGCGGATATGTGGATTGTATGGCGACTCTCTTGGAAAATGGCTCGTGGGTGTCTGCAGCTGATAATGAAGTAAGACCAGTTTTGTTAGCATTCTTAATATGGATATTGATTGCCACAGATTTCCAGGATGCATGATGTGCTCATGACCCTTGTGCTCGTTTTTAGGCGATCTCATGGCTGATATGGTCATCGGCTCCGGGAAGTGTCTGGTGAAAGTGCAAACACATGATCAGAAATTTTTTTTAGAGTATCGCTCTAAGAAGTATGGCGTTTCATGCACTAAGAAAAAATCCCGTGCATGCGCTCTTGAGAACTACTTAATTAACTTTTAGTTTCCTAATCCTTCAGTATAAATGTTAGCAAGGTTATATTGGGTTAGTTATGCCTTCGGTGTATGGCTGTCTAATGGGTTTAGGGCTTTTGGCTTTTGTGACAGAGCTACTACAGTAAATCTTAGGCCAGCAATTGTGTTTGTGAGTGTATTGAAATTGTACCTTTCCATTTTTTGGTTTCCCAGAGCTGTGATTTGACCCCCCTTTAGGCATTACCTTGTTTCAGTTCTGCAGTCAGTGTTCCTGCATTTCTATGTGCTCTTCTTAAATTGGCTTTAGGTTTGTAATCAGTTCAGGCAAGTATAGAGGTTTCTCAAGTAATTCTATAAATGGTGTTTGTATTTAGGCACTCCATGTAAGTTCCGGTTGCTACTAGCCTAAGCACGATGCAATATACGCTCAAGCAATGTGAATACTGAATAAAGCAATGTGCAAACCACAAATAGCACTACAGTGAAATTAAAATTAAAGCACTGTGGTTGAGCAAGAAAAATAAACACTGCAACGAAACGGGAACTAACGAGGAGAAGCTGATTAGTTGCATTTGGAGATTGCACAACAGATGTAGCACTCACTGTATTCGGGGCACCAATTGGCACTAAGCTATGCAATGATGCAAAATGAGCACAAGCACTGATCAGAAGTGCTTAACGTCAAAAGAAAACCATGTGCAAAAAAATTAAAGCAATGCATGAAAAAGGTGTAGCACTGTAATAATCATGAAATTAATGCCTGATGTACGAAAGACTGGACTGAACGGGAACACCCCAAACAGAAACTCTGAGCAATGGTGTGATGAAACACAGCTGGTGTGAAAAAAAAAGAAATGAAATGGCACGCGTGATGAAAGCACTGCACTAGTGTGATGAAGACTGCTGAGCGGTTACGGTGCCCAGTGATTTTCCTGGTCAAACTCGTGCATCGTCATTGTGCATCTTAAAGCATATTGAGATCTGTCATCAAAACAACACTAAAACTACGCAAAATTCACATCGAGGACATACTCGACATCGTCCAGCAATGTCCTCGGTGTGAATTTTTGCGTAGTTTTAGTGTTGTTTTGATAAGGGGGACTTAACAATTTTCACAGTATGCATTTCAGCGATGTTGAGATCTGTACAACAGTACAAGTATAACAAAAATAACGTCCCAGGATCTGAATTATTCAGTCTTCTACACGAGTTACTGCTGCATCGATTCGAAACGAGTGTTCATTGTAATGGGTCTCAGCAAAACCAAGTCCTGTGAGAAGTGTTTAAAGCTTATCGATAAAGAATTTTCATGTAGGGGTGACTTATAATAATAATAAATTGTTTATTACATCAGTGGAAGGGTGACAGAAGGGGGGGGGGGGTGGAGTGGACCCACTAACACAGTTCCTGCAGAGGGTATAAAACATTTTCACTGGAGTGACAACACCGGTCATTTCAAGATTCTTGTCTGGATGCTTCTTTTGGAGGAGTCGCCGAAACCCATGTGGGGTAGTAGAACCAACAGTATCCTCACTAAGTCTGTTCCATATCGGAACCACCTGGGCTGAAGAAAAGTTTCGACGACATTCCAAGTGTCACATTGGGAAAGTTAATTTCCAGTCATGTCTTCTGGTCCGCATTGATCCAACCTTGATACGGCCTCTAAACTCTGAAGATCTTGTTTACCAATATGAGGTTAAACCTCAACCTACGTAGTTCTCCAGCAGCTCAAAGCCTGACTTTTTCAAGCGCTCGTCAAACTCCAGGTCCCCTTATCCTGGTAGGCGTTTCGTAAACCTACGCTGAATTTTCTCGATGAGATTATTGCCTTAAATGAAAAAAGCACAATCATTCTTTGCAAACATATTGGTCTGCAAGGCACGGTACATGAATAAGGCACATACGGGACAGATAGTACTCTAGTAGTGCCCGTACAAAAAAAAATGTATGGCAGAACAAGTAAATTTCTTTTTAAGATCACAGCGTAATCGATGCTTTTTTTTCATCGGCATTGACGGACACGATACACCGTAAGATCTACGTTGGGGATCAAACTGGTTTTTACTGAGAATTCCTCGTATGAGTGTGTCGCTTAACAGCTGTGGAACTACACTGACCTCTCACCTCCGTTACCTTACGTGCCCCAAATGAGGTCAAATGTCTGAGGCTGTAAGCAACCGAGGGTACAGGGAAGGTTCGTTAGTGCTGCCAACCAAACTCGGCTTAATGAACACACAAGCTTACAATTTACTTGACAGCACAAACAACAAACAAGAATGGAAATGGATAGCAGCCCGATTTATTAACAGAATAAAGGGCAATGGCTACAAAATTAATAACAAAAATAATAAAAATACAAAAATACAATTTGGCACAAACTGGTGCTGACTCGTCCATCGGCTTGACCAAGACAGCGTCCGAATGCACAGGCCCTTATGGCTCAGTCAGAGATGTAGCATGGCTGACCTTAACTACAAAAGCGCCAAGCCCAGAACAGGGAAGGTGTCGTTTGGGGCAAGCGAGTCCTGATTCTTCACCCAGGGAGGACAAGGAAGGAAGCCCACACCCGACGAGACGAAGTCAGTCCTATGAAGAAAGCGAAGAACAATGGAAGGGAAAGGGGTGGTTATGGGTAAAGCGTACGTCACTTGATAGTGAGGCAAGACACTAACTTCTCACCTCAGTGACCTTATATGCCCCAAATGAGGTCAAGTGTCTGCATCTGTAAAGCAATCGAGGATACAGGAAAGATTCGTTTGTGCTGCCAACCAAACTCATGAAATCAAAAGGATATTGAAACACTGGAAACTTAACTGTAACTGCACATATTTAAAACTATCCTTTAATTAAAATAAAATTTCATGTAATACTATACCTCGCCAACAGTAATCCTAAACACATGTGCTCCATTGCAGGAGAGAAGGGCCATCATTGAGGTCACACAGGAAAGTGACCTGGGTGTGTCGGTCGCAAACAACTCCAGTGTCTCCGAGCAATGTGCTACAGCTGCTGCCTGTGCTTTCAGACACATTGGACTTGCCTCTTACCCAAATTGGAGCCTCTACCTAACTCTTTAAACATCTTTACAAAGGTCTTGTTCGCCCTAACCTGGATTTTGCCAATATGGCTTCCCTGGCTATAGAAAGACATTTCTCTTCTTGAAAAAGTTCAACAATGGGCTACAAAAAAGCATGCGAAGCATGAACATAAAATAAACCAAACCGTGTCAATTTGGTTGATGTAACGTCTAATTGGGCAATAGCAAATGTGAAAATTTATAGACGTAAAATTCTTACAGAAAAAAATGATTATAGAAGATTTTTTTTCCGAATTTGTTCCATTAAAAATGCATCTTCGTCTTATATTCGCATCCAAATCCATAACTTGGACAAATTTTGACCAATTTTAAAGTTTTGAATTTACCATTTTAATCATTTTTCGAGTGCTATCCATTGGTGCAATGAGAAGTCATTAGGTCAAATGGTTTTTGAATTATTTAGCAAAAGCTAAAATATAACTAAAAGTGGACCTTAAAAATTGTTATGTTCTGCTATAGTGACGAAAATTATGATTCTAAATCGGCATTAGCTGAACTATTATTATGGGAATAGAGGCACTGCCAGAATCGTGGGTTAAAGTTGTCCGCCTTATAATAGCGCCTGTTTATTTTTGTTGTATTGATGAGCCCAAAATGGCAATTCCCCTTATATTTGAGCCGCCATACAAGGGCCAGTACGGTATCCATCCAAATTGCTAAACTATTGGCTTCATGCTACTGCCATAGCATTTATAACAAACTAGTGACTTTGCACTATACTGTAGGTAGAGCTTGTTAAAATGTTAAGACTTCAACGCTTGAAAAAATGTGGCAATTGACCTTCTCAAATGAGACTGAGCCATGCATGTAACTTGGGAATTTTCTTCATTTAGGGTATGACTGCTCTACACTGGGCCTGCTCCAGGGGTCATGTGACAGCTGTAAAGTTGCTATTAGACTATGGTTGCTATGCCAACCCTGTTGCATTAACAGATGACAGGTAAATTTATTATTTAATTTCTAATGTAGCTCTAACAATTTTAGGTATGAACTGGTAATTACTAAGGCTTTTCGAAACCACTACTGCAGGTATTAGTATCAGTAAAATTAGCATTGGTACACTGGTAAAATGTTGTTGTTGTTTTTTCAATTACTTCACCAAAAATATGCTAATTTCAACATTTCAAATTGTCAGAAATTATTTCATAATTTATCACAATCACGTTAGTTCATACAGTTTCCACCGCTTACAAAGAACCTTAAAGGACAGTGAAAAAAGTGCATTGTAACCGAAAATTCTTAATCTGTTAGAATGGTTGTTCAAAAGCTGTTCTTTAAAAGCAAGAAAAGCAAGTTCTTTATAACCGGTGGCCATTGTATCACTTCCATTTTTTCCCTGTTTGGAGTTTTCGGCTTAGTTTGTCTTTTTTCCTCTTTTCTGCCTAACAAACGAGACTCGTAGTCGCTTGAGTTCGTTGTTTTATGTATGCCTCTTTCCTACTATTGAAAACTTCAATTGTTATGTTGTCAGTGGCAACAAGCGATAACCGGTCTTTGCTTGCCTGGCTGAAATTTGCCCTTGTTAGTGGGCAGCGGCATTGAATTTCGTACATGTCATGAAAAACCAGTTGTAACATTGCACTGCAAATATCATTATCTGGGATTTGCATACAGTAATTATTTTTTGTTTACTTCTCGCATAAACAAGTGCTGAAACATTTACAGTACAATAGAACCTCAATTGTCCAAACTAATTGGGACAGAAGGGTGTTCGTATAATCGAAAATTCGGATAATCGAATTTACATTCAAAATAAAAGAGGAAAATTTTTTCTTTACTCAATTTTAGTGTTTGTAAACTATGGTTGAGTGTATAAGACTACTGGAAAGAAAATTTTGCATGAAATGACCCCAGGAACATAAATAAAGCAAAGTCGATGCTTACATCTTCTCTTAAAAATGACAAATTTCTCAATATATTGTAAGAATGGGAGTTTGGATAATCAGGGTGTTTGGATAATCGGGGTTCGGATAATCGAGCTTCTACTGTACGTAATTTATAAGGTTTTCACGGCCTTTGTTGGGTGAACGTGGTAACATTCTTAACTCAGTTGGCAGATTTATCAGAAGTTATTCAAATGCAAAAGAAGTAATTACTCATAAACAGATAATGACGTTGATGTTGTTCTTCCAATGAAACTGTCCAGTTTGTTCGGTCTGATCACGCCGCAGTATAAAAGATACAGAAACGGCCTTGCCCGTAACGTGTCGACTAAAAAACGTAGGCGATCGAAAAAATCGTGAACCGGTTAGTGCAGTGGAACTTGAAAGACTTCACAACTAGGAAAAAACACTATACCACTCAGAAGAACACAAGGTGTTTAACTATTACATTTTTGGTAACTCCTTTCCACCTTCGTCAGAATCACAGCGTGTTAAAAATACAAAAAGTTACATCATCACATCTCTTCTCCAAGCGGTGATGATGTAGTGGCTAGTTGAACGCCGTATGTTCCTCTGAGGTAGCATAGAATTTTAGGGCGATATCTCCTCTGAAGAAATTTGCCAGCATTGAATGTTAGCTGATATATCATTTTGTTACAAACGTGTTTATCAGTGTTAATCTCAATTTTGTAGCATAAGTCCGTCGCCAGGAATGATTCGAGTCGGTTTTGCACAATGTTTATGTATAGTACACTGCTTGCTTCTCCCGGGAACGAGGATAATTGGGTTGAGTGGTTATGCTGATCGGATTAGTCTCGTGCCGGTTTTACTCTAGTGGTATCCAAAGATGTGTGGATATCCACCGCTTGTCCACGAAAGCTACAAATAAATTTTACGCATGGATTTGATTGTTCCGTTTCCTGTCATGGTTATTGTACTTTATCATTTATAAATTATCAGTTATGATCATATATCAAATATTATCAAAAACTTGTCAAATATTATCAAATATTATCATTTATCAATTATGATGCTTAAAACAGTTGTCTCTGATGGGGATTATGCCTCCCCCCCCCCCCCCTGCAATCCCCTCCTTACTCTCTGGTTACATCAGCAGGTCGCAAGTACGCATTGCCTTCTATACCTAGTGTTATGGTTTTTGCTTTCATCTTACTCTATTATGGCTTCTTCTGTGGTAGAGAGCAGGAGGGATGATTGTTTTTTTTGTTGGTGCAAGACACATTGAGCACTTCTCTGAAACGTATTGTGAGTTGTCTGACTGCGGTCTTCAAGGTACTCATTGTACTTCAGAGCTCTCCCTGAAGCTTTCAAAGTCATACCATTCGGTCCTCCATGTTGTAGATCAGTCATCACTCGTCTCCTCAGACATTTTGGCCAACTATTTCTGAGCATATCGGTAACGGCTGGGGCTTCCGTCTCTTACGGCCCGTGATACGAGCCTTTGTGTTTAGCCTACTTGAAGATTCTAAGATGACAGCTTTTCTTCTTGCCTTGGCAACATGTCCAAGGCTCATGAAACTGGTTCGGCTATCTCGATACATCAAGCAGTGGATGTTTTCTTGAGATTGTTACTTGGGTGTCCCTTCTGCACGTTCCCCTATTTCGGGCAAAGTCTCGCAGCCCTGAAGAATAGTCGGTGCATCTTGGATTGCCTGCTGCGTCCCTTTGGTAACAGGCAAACCCTAGTGTCTCCAGCCCCGGTTCAAGCCCTTTGATTCAATTTAGACAGGACACAGACTCCGGTCTTCCATCCTATTCCATCCTGGTCCATGCTTCTGTAGAGGATGTTCCATCTTGTTCAACCCTTGTGAATTCATGGTCAAGTCAGTCTCTTTAGCGGTTAGGTCAACTTGGCTCTACAATGTAATTTGTTGTGCTTCCCTTGGAGACGTTCAAACTGGGTACCGTTAATGTATCTTTAGCATTTGCTTCGTAAATTCGTCCAGAAATCTTGGCAGCATATGATTCCTTTTGTTTCCGAGATGTTGACTCTGTACTTGGCATCTGTACCTGCTTGATTCATGGATTGTTGTTGGACGGGACCTTCCTAGTCATCCTTAAAAGTTTCGCCTTTGATGCCAATTCTAGTGGGTTGTTGTTAATCTTTTGGATAATGTTGTTAATGTCTTCTAATGTGTTTCTGCTGTCATTGGGTGAAACGTCCCTCCACTGGAGAGTTAAATTATGCTAAAGATGTTGGCGCTAAGCTACGTTCCAAATAAAAATTCCAGGTTTAGTATATAAATGGTTTTTTTGTTGGGTTAACTTACCCCCGCTTGTCCCTCCTCCATGGTTTATGGTTGCCTGGCAAACCGATTGAGTCTTACACCTGGACTCTCCTAGGGTGATCCCGGAGCGAATAGGAGAAAGGCACACCAGACCTTTCTAGGGCTGTAACAGGAACATGATGACAGCAAATTTTGTTAAATTAAGGCAGTTAAACAGGTTGACCGTGAAATATTCTGGTGTTGTTGAGGGTAGATACGTTAACCAAACAAAACCTGATTTATTCTACTAATTGGGGTATTTAAATATTGCTTGTAATCCTGACCTCTATCTGCGTGATAACTTCCGGTACTTCGTGCTCATTGCAGTTAGCTCTCTCCACTAAGTCGCTTAGAATACATTTTTGAATACATTATCCTCTCTGTCCTTCACATCGTATTTGTAGATGCTTTTTCTCTTTTACCTTGTTGTGTGTCATACTACCACTACTTGTCTTGTTAAATATAACATTACTTTATGGTTACTTAATACAGTGTGTTATATCCTGCTCTTTAATTTGTTAACACGTTAATTTGTGTCTGCATAAATAGTTTCATAAGCTTTTCTACGCGGTGTAGTGTACATTTGATACTGTAGTGGCTGTTGAATGACTTAGACATCTGCGGCTTTTTTTTTTCACTGTAGGGACTGTAAATAAACATATTTTTCTTTTTTCTGTTATTGCAAGCTACACACCATTGGATTTAGCGTTACTTGGTGAACATCATGATGCAGCTCAGTGTTTGATTGAACGTGGTGGGGTTTCTATCAATCGGATACAAGAAGTAGCAGCCGTGACAATCCAAGTAAGTTCAGTACTAACATGAATCCATCACTGATTTACCACTTCTATTCCCAGTACTGATACAACCACCCTGTCTTATTGGTGTCAGTTAATATTACTAAAAATGGTACTGGTGGTAGTTTTTTTTTTTATGAGCTGTACCAAATTTTTCCAATTCGATGTTGATAATTATGCCGTTCCAGTAGCTTTTCCAGGAGCTATCCAAAGGTGCTAAACCCAAGGGCTTTATCTTGTGACGTTTTTGAATTATTAAGAAAAACGAAAATATATTACCAAATGGATTTTTAAGAACCTGTCGTGTTTCTCTCCACGTCGGTCTTATTCTAAATCTACTGTATTATTATTGCTAATACTATTATTACTGAATACAGTCATACAACTTACAAATGACTTCAAGAAACAGTAAAAAAAAAAGGCCTTATTTTGAAAGTCAGTATCATTAGTTGAAAAATGACGATCGCTATTCATACTATATTTGAAAAATTCAGATATATTATCTTCATTATCACACACAGATATGGACGTTTGCAAGTAAAGTATCTATGTGTGATATTGAAGCTAATATATCTGAATATTTGAAATATGATTGTGAATAGTAATCGTCGTTTTGCGGTAAAAAAGATTCCTTATAACCAAAAATGTGTTATAACCGAAAGGGAATTGCACGAAGTCTTTTAGAATGGTTGTTGAACAACTGTTCTTTAAAAGCAATAATTCCTTAAATAATATAATCTTTGCCACCCATAGGGTTGGGAGGGTCATGGAGGGGGGGGGGGCACTATTACCATGCCATAAAATGTGGAGCAATGGGGAAAAATTAAGTACTTCGGGCCAAGAACGCTTTAATAATGGATGAAGATTTTCCATGTTTAGGTGGCGACGAAATCCCTGCACCGTGTTTTGGTTTACGGTAAGATCGCTTAGAGCATTCCAAACAGGAATAACTCTCACTGGAAAAGGTTTTGGCGAGAATTCGTAGACAAGGCTGACTTGCAAGTTTCCAGCGATGACCCCTCTTTCGACCGATGCAAGGCGCAAAATCAAAAAAAGGGAGGCTGACGGCAGTGAGGTCGTGTAGGATCTTATAGGTTAACCCTTTAACTGCTGAATTAATTTTCTATCTCCACAAAAGTAGAGGTAACCTGGACGGGACCCGAACTAGCAACTTGAAGGAGCTCTTTAAATTCAGGCACACGCCTCTACCAACTCGGCCACTGCTGTCTCTAGAGTCGGCTTGTTCAAGGAACCTAGTATTGTTGTCGTTCCTCCATTGTTGGCCATCTCGTGCATACTTTGGACTCAAAGCTGTGCTTGTGTTTTTGGCGAGTATACTCGTCGCCAGCACTTTATGGGTTAAGATTAAATCAAATTTGATTCTTCGTAACTCAAGTAGCTCCAGACTAGCCTTATTAAGGCGTTCGGAGTAGCAAAGGTCACGGAAACCTAGAAGTCCCTTCATGAATCTGCGTTGGATTAGGCCAGTAAACGTACAGCTATGGTGTAGAAGTAACATGTAGTTATGTAAAAGACTTATTGTGAATGAAAACTCCACCAACAAAATGTACAATTTTAAAACCAAGAATATCTTTGACAGTTTCCTACAAAATTTTCTTCAGACATACCCGTCGCATCTTCTTTATGAACACACAGTAGTTTCGAAAATCTGATCTACATCACTGTGGTTCACAGTGTTTGAATCTAGCGCTCCATCTAGCCTACTGTTCTTGAGAGACCAACCTGACAAGTACAGTAGGCCACGTTGAGCGGTAGATTCAAATGTGTAAACCACAGTGACGTAGATAGAGTTTCGGAAATACTGTGTGTGCCTGAAGAAGATAGACAGACAGGTCTCTATG
>JAHWFP010192353.1:7914-31942 GCA_023313725.1 Lithobius niger | reverse complement strand
CCCCACAAAGACAACAAGGGAAGCGTTACTATTTCATTTCTATTGTCGTCTTACGCTTGGGTAAACGTAAAACATATGATTTACATGTCCATTTTCAATTCACTATTTTACAGCAGCAAATTGTATTCAGGGCTGCCTTCGGGTTTTCCATGGACGGTTAGAAGGCAAACTACTGGAGTAAGAGGAGGAGGAGTGTGAAACTGAAATTTCCAACTGGAACCCCTTTTTTTTTGTTGCTTTTAATGCATTTAGTTTCGTCCGTCTACCTTTTTTGCGACGCAGCCTTTTAGTTGGATTGGGGAGGAGTTGGGGGGGGGGGAGTCACTCTCCCCACAACCCCCTACCTCCTTCCCTCCCGATCGATCTTATTATCGGCCCTGTGTTTTTCATAACTTTCTGACCTTTGGGATCATGCTCTGCTTGAGGATTGTAGGAAGAAAAATACAGGTTATTATTGTAGAGAAATGAAACTGCAGTCCACATCGGATGTTGCGAAGAGCATTTGTTTAAAATTGGAGGTTAAGTGGAGTTAGGAGCCTTATTGAAGAGGCGAAAGGATATCTTAGGTGAGTGTGGTTTTTTTTTAATCGCCATTTTTTTTACAAAGACATTTTCGTCGCATTGAAAGCATGGGGAGAGGAACAAACCAAGTCACTACAGGATCGACACCATGCACAAAATCCAACGAGAAAGATTCGCCACCCATCTTTTTTTAGAATCGGCAAGCACTGTGTTAAGCAACTACGATTAGTCATTAAAAAAAACGGCACACGATGAGGTTGTTAGCATTTTCGTCTGAAGTGGAGTCGAATAAAATGCGTATTTTAAGTCTTCAACGGGGGATTTTCTGTGCCGACGTGATCTTCCTTTTTTTTTCATTTCTCTTTTTTCCCTCGTTCCCATTCAGTCTATCTAAGCTGAACACGGATTGCCAGAAAACGTCTTCTTCATCGCCTTCCAAATGCTTCGTAATTCCGTCTGCCGTCAGCCAAGAACGAGCTTGTTGAGGCGACGCACAGCCGACCGACCTTCATGTTGTCATCATCGTCAGTCGACTTTCGTTTGCTAGTTGGCTGGCCCGTTTTCTTTCGTCAGATGCTAGCCAGCTAGTCTTTTCGATCGCGCGCTTGGTCGCCGCCGAACCTTTTTTTCTTTCTTCTCTCTTTTTTTTTTTTTTTTATGTCAGTGCCGTTTCGAGATTTTGGAGAGATGCCCCTGTTGAACTTTGGCGTCGTCGTTAGTGAATCATTCTCCAAGTCGGTAAGCAAAGTCAACGGCAAAAGACTATCATCGGCTTCACGAGGTGACCGGTGTTTCCTTCTGCACGTACCTCAACTGGTCGAAGGATCGAAGTATTCAGTACATCACAAAAATGCCAATGCCACATATTACTAATTTAGAAAAGTGCTGCCAACGCACCACTAGCAGATATTTGATGATCGACTTGCTCCATTTACACTAAATATTTGACTTTTCTGCCTTACATAATGGTGAAATCTTTGTAAATGTTCCAAACGCTATTTTTATGAGCGGGTGTTTTGAGTGGGTTTATGAGTGGGTGTTTTGGATTCATAACTCTGAGAACACCCAGGTTGAACAGGATGGGAACTTCCCCTTGGTGTGCTTCGTACCGCCGTCCAAAATTTGCGTTACGATGTGCGATCAGAAGCAGGGAAAAGGTGAGTGAGATCATCTGTCGTGGGTGTCAGTCGTCAGTCCGTCTGTATATACGACAACTTTTCACAACAGATTCAATTCAGTATTGTTAGAGGCAATGGAACAAGCACTTAGTGAAACCAAAAACTACAGAAGATTACAATAGTGAACTGACGGTTGTTTTAAGCAAGGTTCCCATCTCAGCATTTTAGTGACGCAAGGCTGCGTAAGTCGTCATTTAAATCAATTGATTACATGTACAAAAAATATTCCACATGCTTTATCTGTATTTGTCACAAGAATAAAATACTGTTTTCAGGTGCTTATATCCAGATATTTTTTTTTTAATTACACTCCTCCCTTTAATCGTCGGGGTTTACTTCACGCGTAAAAAGCGGTTGAACTTGTGTATGTTACCGTTTGATACATAATAGAGTGTTGATTACGTTTAATACACAATGCAGATAGTATGGAGCTGACTGCATTCTCCAATATAATGTAGCGGGCTCCGCTTGTTTGGCTGTAAGGCTGATTTTCCGTCTCCCCTCTTCTCGTCTGTGCTCTTATTACTTCCTTAACGGCGTGTCCGCTTTTATCGAAGCTCCGATTGATATGACAGTTTGTTAACAATCAACCATACAAATCATGATTCAAGTAGCATAAATATTTTTTTTTCAAATTCAGAATGCTCGAACATTCCGTGAATTTGACATTTAAATCCATCAATTACACGAAGACTGCCTATGCCTCGGCTTAACAATTGACATGGCCATGGCTCTCTCATTGTTGTTTGACCATAGTCTCTTGGCTCAGACGGTCTTCCCTTTTGGTCACTCTGATCGTTCCTCAACCCCATTTCCGATTCCGGATTTTTTTTTTTTTTTTTGGTAAATCTTGTCCAAACACCCAAACACCCGTGCTACTAGCTAAATGCAAAGTGTGGTTTGGATAGTCCTTGTGACTTTCACGTGATGCGCGCTCTAACTTTGCACTGGAGTCTGATCATAGCGGAGCCCCACTCCAAAAATAAATAAATACAGGGTCGTAGTGGGTTTTTTTGGGGGAAAAGTGGGAAATAAGGAATTTCGTAAATCATAAATAAGGAAAAATAAGGAATTTTTCACTGAAAAGTAGGTAAAAATAAGGAACCCCTCAGCCTAAATCAGGGCCTAATAACAGTAAAAGCTTACTCGTTTCACGAGTAGTCAGAAATATAGCCTAGCTAGGAAGTACAATAATACATACGCGTAGAGATTTTTTTTTAATTGCTTGCTAGACTTTCTTAAATAATGATACATATAGAAAACCCCTCACCGAATTTGCATGGAGGCCGTGAACGTCGTGAAAATACCGTACATATTTTCACTTTGAATATCTTCATATAATAATGTCTGTTTTGTAAAATGAAAAGGACGACGACGTAAAAAGGCATTAAAAAAAACATCCTAACACCAAGATAGTCTTGATAGGGTCTAAGCCATAAAAATTCGTTTCGAGCTGGTTAAAATGGTCTTATTGGAATGTTAAAATCGGTCACGATTTCTTGAAAATACAAATTAAATTTTTATCGTAGGACCCGACATCAACATAACAAATTTTGACCCGCGATGATTTAAGGGGAAAAGGGCGGCGGCCACGGCCGACAAGGTGCCCAATATAACGTATCTGCAGTGGTACATATTTTTTACGGTTACACTTGGACCAATGCAATACTGCTAAACACAGTTCTAGCTCATTAACCTTCCCAAGATTTTCTCGTAGTTGACGCTTTACAAACTGGATATAAAGAAATGTGCGATAAAACCATTCCGACGGTGTATCATCACTATAACTGCTGGCTCAGCAAGCCCGATTACAGAACACTTACATTTTTAATACGCATTCATTGTATCGAAAAACGAAATTACAAACAGCAGCTAGTACGAAATTTAAGCAGTTGAAAATGAAACCTAATAGTAGGCTAAGCACTTAGCCCAAAATTTATCCTTGGATCGAGCACAGATCAAGCAACGTTTACGCCTTGACGGTGGACTTGCGAAAACGAAACCGTTGCGCATGATGCGGAACCGGAAGTGATGCTTTTTACCGCACGCGCAGAACACCTCGTTGCATTGTAAACAAGCCAGGGACCGTCGAGTACGCCAACGAAGTTCGTGCCTTATTTATTGATTTATTGAACTCAACTCTTATACGTTATGTCACTAATTTTAATTTACACTTAAATGTACAAAATAAGCGTAGCTGAAAAAAAAGTAGGGAACTGTACATCTGAAAACAGGAAAAAAGTATAAGGAACTAAAACAAAAAAATTTGGAAATAAGGAAAAAGTTGGAACTCTACGACCCCTGTAACTGACTAACTTCGGAAATTAATTTAATATTTTTTTATGCCACTATTTTTTATGGAGCAAGTCAACCGATAAGGCAAATCATGCAAATTCCTATCAGTTTCACAGCTCCTGGAAGTTCGAAACTTAAAAGGGGGAAGGGTGGGGGGGAGTAGAGGGCGGAGGTGTGAAACGCTCGCGGCAGTAAGGTCTGTCAGTTGGCTGGCCAATCGCAATTTAATAATAATTATCGCCCGAGAGAATAGAAGTAGGCTACAGGAGAGAGTAGTGACGATAAAGAGAAGGATATAGATAGAAAGAAAGAAAAAATGAGGTACAAGCGGGCGTGGAGTGGCGCCCGACAAGCAGACCAGAGCGAAGGAAGGAGCGAAAACGAGGCCCATTATCAAGCCCGCAGCAACCAACGAATGCGGTCCTGAACGAAGATTTAAAAAAAAAAAAGATAAAACGAAAAGCGACGGAAAAGAAAACGAAAGGAAAAAATAGACACAAAAATAAAAAGAATAAATAAATAAAGGAAAAAAAGAACCGCCGCTGCCAAGCGAGGAAGAAAGAAGGAAGAGAGAACGCATCTGACCAAGTCGGCAAATCAGCGAAGAACGGAAGGGAATGGGGAGAAGAGGGGTCTGTTTATAGAGAAACGTGGTTTGCAGGGGAGAGTGGGGGAGAGACTCAGAAGGGGAGTGGAGGATGTGAAGACCGGGAGATATGTGGAAGAACTTAGTACGAATGGAATGGATGGTGCAGGGTGAAGAAGAGAGTATAACACAGGACGTAGGGGAAAATGGTTGAAAGATAGCGTGACCAAGGTGACCGACCAGTCCAAAGGAATGACTCGACCAACCACCTATCGTCGCTGGCGAGCCAGTCACATATTGGGGGATCTGGCATCTCTGAATTAATTTCGCATATCTGCAGTACTTTCCAGTCAGGATCCTTATTTTCGTCAGTGTAGCTGTGTTTCATGTATTGTGCACTCAGGGACCCAGTTAGCAAATCAGTCCGCAAAATTACGTAATTTTTGGCCAGTCAGCAAATCAGTCGGAAAAATTGCATAATTTTTTGGCTAGATGGGAAATCTAGTCGGTAAATTTCTGGTTTACACCCCTCCAACTTTTATCCTTCCTGACGTCTTAGTGCGCATTGTTTCAGTCCTGTAAATATATCTTTGGCTAAGGTATTTGACTCCTGTATTGCATTAGAAGAGCAGGGGGTCCAGGGTTTATAACGTGTTAAGTTCTCACACTATAATTAGAATAACCAGCAGCATAGAGGAATACAGGAAATTTTATTAACTTTTTATTGCATTACCATTAGTTCTGTTATTTAAAACAAATACCAGGAGTAGTACAGTGAAATAACTGAGCCCAAACGTTCCGAGGCTTATCTTGTAACTCTATATGCATGTTTGTTTAGGCGAATTACCAGACCGGGATCAAACTTGGCATGCAGTTAATCTGGCTGCTGCTCAAATTGTCAGCCTTTATGGAATTTGTAATGTACCGCCAGGCTAATCTGTGACCAGCGCCACTACAGCATGGCTGTTATAAAATTCATCCTGGCTACTCATTGACACAGTAAAAACACACTTTGACATTGTATTTTTTCCCTTACACCCGGGTGTTAGGTGTAAGGGGAAAAAAGACTTCAGATAGGATACTTAAACATGCAACTTAAGGGGTGGTTCCATTTGGCACCATGAAAAATGGCATTTTCGAAATAACCATTGGCACCCTCACAGCCAAGTGCACACACGGTTTTCATATTGTAAAGACTCCCCAATTCTTCCCCCGAAACTTCTCCAAATTATACTGAGCAAATTCTACGAAATGCAACACTTTCTTCTATCGAATAATTAAATTAATTAATTATTGTTATTGGTTAATTAATTATTTAATTAATTAAATTAAATTTGTTGCTATCCTTATCTATCAATTTTTCATGCTCAAAGTTTTACAGTGGGTTTAAAAAAAAATATTTAACGTGTTAGGGCAGCCCAGTAGCCCATACTTCTATATTCGACCTAGATGATTAATACATGATGTATGAATGCGCGGTTTAAGCTGATATAACATCCCCCATTTTTTATTTATTTGGTGTAAATCATACAACCCCTCCCTGAGCACGTTGTGTCGGCGCCATCCGTACCAATTTTTAAAAGACGTCTGTCTCTTTGCCCTTTGAACAAGTTTCTGAAACGAACTTACTAACTCTTAGGGCCAGTTTAAGAGGCATGCCCTTCTGTGTCCTCCCCCCCCCCCCACTTAGGGAGAAACTGATTATTATTATACCCTGTATTGTGCAAATAGCGTTCCGAAGGTTGTTTCCAACTCTAACCCAATTTGTGAAAAATCCTGAATAGTCGAGTGCACACGATGATGCAACATTTTAAGTCGTAATATCCGTTTTTCTGAACTTCAGTAATTTGTGTACTGATCGAATTTTGTTTTTTAAAACTTGTGCTCGTGTCTGCCAATTGCGGTAAGCGCTTAGAGACTTTTTAGTTGTAGTTGCTTTCAAAAATTTTCCAGTATTGAAACAGAGGAAAAAATGTAACGCAATTAAATTTAGTGTCAGATTAATAAGTGTTTATTGGATTTTTTAATTTTCAGATATTCAAATGAATTCCACTTGCAAGGCTCTTTCGCGGAAAGCAAAAAAAAAAAATCAATTTTGTGTTAAATTTGTAGCGCAGCGGAGGATGTTGGGTTTCGACGGCATTTTTTCTTCGTTTTTCTTTCAGTTGTAGAGGTTGAAACCATTTACAGACACAAGTATTTCGTGGCACGAAAACCATTATTTTGTAAAGTGGAAAACTTTATAAAACGGACAAATAAAATATTTTTAAAAATTGGACTGGCAGAACATCACACTTTTTTTTTCAGTTGTAGGCTACACATAATGTCACGTTCGTAAATATAAAAGCCATGAAGTAAAATGCACAAGGTTGGCGTATTGGTTTCTTCCTTAATGAATGGTGCATTCAATTCATTAATAAACGCAACGAGTTTGTACCGGTGACGGCTTTTTTCTTTTTTCAAGTTTATTTTACTTGTACATTTTAATTTCTGATTAATTTCCTTGAGTTAACGTACTATTAATGTCTGATTTACGACGTCTGATTAATTTTGATATTTGAGTTAAAATCCCTGTAACCCATTTTCACTTTTTATTGATTTTTCAAACTTAAATCCACGAATCGGGCCCGTAAACCAGAATATCTTAATGAATTAGATAATGGCTTCAAAAGTTATCGCAGACACAGACATACAGACAGACACCAACAAAGGACGAGTCACTTCGCGCTGGATGTCGCTTAAAAGAAAGTAAAGACCTTTGCTACCTCAATGCAACTATAATTTTGTAAAACACTAGTCACAAAAAAAAATTTAACATGATCTATAGGCGATTTTAAAGTTTATTTAGTGTTTCAAGTAAAAGAGGTTTATTTAGTTTTTCAATAAGGCACAACATAATGTAATTGGCTATGACGTTTAGCGTGAAATAACACATAACTGGGGATACAATTGAATTTTGAAGATCAAAGTTACTTGGTTACGCGAGAGATGCCAAATGGATTTGTGTTGCTCACATAGTGCTCAGGGCCACTAGCCTTAAAGATTGGACTCCCTTATCGCCGCTACTAAAAATCGGCTTAGAATCCAAAGGAAAACCTGAATAGCTCCTAAAATATTTGAGGTAGGAATTTCACTTCGACTCGTGAATTTCATGCACCAAAACTTGT
Source organism: Lithobius niger (assembly GCA_023313725.1). Classification (NCBI taxonomy): domain Eukaryota; kingdom Metazoa; phylum Arthropoda; class Chilopoda; order Lithobiomorpha; family Lithobiidae; genus Lithobius; species Lithobius niger. The sequence continues at coordinate 24,194 of JAHWFP010192353.1, read as the reverse complement.
TAGAAAATAGCGACCAAATCGGAACAAAATTGCGAACGTTGTCATGTCCCAGACAAACAATCAAATAAACAGACACACAATCCAAATTCAGACGAGAATTCTGTTAGCAAAATTAATTCCTGAATAGATTACTAGTACTAACTCTTCGTTTTCATAGTATACAAGGTAAACTGGCAATAAGCTGTCAGCGATTTTTGCTGATTTTCAATGATTTAGGCTACTTTCGTATTATTCACAGCGATTTGCTGTTTATTTATTTGATTTCATAATATTAACGTGCAGAGGTGTTGCCAGGTGGGTTTTGACATGAGGCGAAATATGTAGGCTGCAACTTCCCGTGAAGTACTGAAGTCAACCGCGGTTATTTAGCAATATTACACGTTTCCTGTTACCACAATAAACACTGCAGAAAGCACGACAACGACTTACCGGAAACATCGGTAGATTTACGACTGAATAAATGTTGTTGCTTTTATGTAAAATTTATAACTAAAATTAAGATAATGGAAGTGAACACCTTTTTTGGATATAAAAATAAATTTTCCTCTAAGTTTAGTTGTTCCAACAAGAAACTGTGTCAACTCGGTTCACAAAATGCGTACCATTAACATGTACAGTACACGTTGTATTGTGATACAGGAATCGGATTGGCAATTTTAAAGGTATATTTTAAACTCACCACGAAAATCCAAACTACTTATCTGCATCATTAATACGGTAAGCGAGCGAAGTATCATCATAGATTAGAAAGGTAACTAGACATAGCATCCTACTTCTTCTAGTCCTAAGCGGGGCTCTAGCGGTAATTACGGCTACTAATACCTCTGCTAATGCTTTTGCGTTCGAAGCAGCACAAAAGAAAAGCATTATCAGAGGTATTAGTAGCCGCAACCACCGCTAGGATCCCGCGTAGAACTGGACGAAGTAACTTTCTCATCTATGGAATCATCATCATCAGCAGTGCCACCTGAGAAATAACTCGCGAGAGAGGTCTTCTGCAATCCGGATAAAAGAAGCAACACTGATTGAACCTGGTTTTGAGGGGCGCTAACTAAGGACGTCTCAAGCATAATTAATAATTGTTAGTAAGTTGTATATTGGTAAGTGAAGCAATTAATGATATGAACCCTTTAGCACCTTTCTCAATCTGAAATAAACAGGTAACAAACCAACAAGATGAAAAGGAAAAAAATGTACAACTACTAAGGCCATTCGCCAACCACTGTGAGCGTTGTTAAAATAAACCTTGATAGGTTGGGGTTTACGTTGACAACGCTCACGTTGATGGGTCACGCCAAGTGTGTTTTCAAGTTACATCTTGTACGCCTGTTGCCAGTTTAATGGGGTTATTGCAACATTATTTTCCGTATTGTAACACAACTATATATACTTCCGTCGTAGCATCCAAGGACCGTAATATATTTGCGATGGGCGTGTATTTACTTGTCTTCTTTTCTGAGCTCCGTTTCTAATTTGTATAATGGGGGAGGGGGAATTAGACGTCTCATGTCTTCTATCAGTAAGTGCGATACGGAAAGAAACAATTTTTTGAACCGAACTTGAACCCAACCGAACGAATTCTTGCAGAAATAAAAGGAAGAAAATATTTCCTTTTCGATCGCCTTCTATAATGATTGATCCCGTGAGTCACTTTCCACGGAAATAAAAAGTTCAATGATAATTTTTTTCCGTTTATAAACTTAACGATGGAATTGAGGAAAATTAGGCTACTCCAGGAAAAAAATTCACCAGAAACAATAACCAATGGAAAAAAGTACCCGTTAGAATACCACCACACACAAAAATATCCTTTTTACGTGTGGAAATAAGAAGGAAGAAAATGGATAGTTTAATTTATCCTCCTAACTAAATTTTGTAATTCTGTAAATGTTAACTAACCTTACTGCAACTGGCATAACTGGTAAATAAACTGAAACTGCTCTGCATTATTTTCGGAATTATTTCGAGAGGTCGTTTTCAATAAGTAACTTCAGGAACTGCATAGATGTAAAATAGCACTTTTAACATTTTGGAAAATTTATCACATTTTTCCCAATTTTTTGATTATTGCCGGAAATATTTTACTAAGGAGTATTTTTCGTGCTATAATTCAAGGTTCCTTCCGGAAATATTTTTCCAATGAGTATTTTTCCTGCGATAATATTTCTAGGTTCTTTTCGGAAATATCTTTCCAATGAGTATTTATCCTGCGTTAATTTTTCCAGGTTCTTTCCGAAAATATTTTTCCAAGGAGTATTTTTCCTGCGATAATGTTTCTAGGTTCTTTCCGGAAATATTACTCCTAAGAGTGTTTTTTTTTTTCCCTGCGATAATTTTTCAAGGTTATTTTTGTCCCGGGGTACTTTTTCCGTTCCTTCGTGGCGAAGAAGTTGACGCACCCACGGCTGCATTGCAGCGAGGCCAGTCTGCTTTGCATTCGGAAATTGAATAATCGCTTCCTGGAAGTTTAGCCTTGTCGGCAATCGTGTATAGAGGCGAACAAAGGTCGAAACTAGTGATACCGTAGACTGATAATGGAATGCAGAAGCTGATGTCAAACAGACAGACCTCCAGTCCCGATATTTGTAATTCAGGACGGATAAGCAGGGACGCCTTCAAGCCCGAGCATCCCTGGCACTTGGCTGAGCCCTGTTGTGTATTTAACATCCCTCCCTCCCTCGAATGTGAGCCCAGTTTATTCCACGTGCCCTCCCTTCAGTTTGAAACTGTCAAAGCACTCAAATACGTTTATCGCTAAAGGTGATTCACCGGTATTATGTTGGTTTGTGGAAACTTTCAACGGCTGTTCGAGTTTATAACGACTTGCCACAGTTCATCAGGAAAAATCTATTGCTGTACCATTTCGATCGGAAGCTAATTCGACGAAAGCAATGCTGACTTTGTGTCATTTGTTGCATAATTTGTTGTCACTACATGCCGAGAAAACACTATTTAAATTGTGGGGGCACCATTTGTATCTAGCCCCTCTCCACTTACTCAAAAAGAATTAGGTGTTAATTGCGGGAATGGAAGCACTAAAAAGTACTACAGGGTTCATACCGACCTGGTGTGTCAGGGAAAATCAGGGATATGAAATACGGTCAGGGAAAAAATGGAAAATTGGTGAAAAGTCAGTGATAGTCATTGATTTTCGTTTTTAGAATGAACTTTTTTTTTAGAACCGTTTTTTATGAACTTTTTTTTTCAATTTTGGAATTTCATTTTTAGAATGATCCGTGTGGTCTTGTAAGTTCGGAACATGGGTAGAATAAGTGTCTCTCGGCCGATTTTAATTTTTTTTAATGAACTAAGAATTACATGCTGAATAACGTTTTCCTCTTCCATTTTTGCGGCAAAGGCACCGTTTGGGCATGCTGAAGGGTCAAAGTTAGCACTTCGGGAGTTTGGCGTGACGTCATCCATGTTGCCGGCACGCTAGCCGACGCCATGCAGGGAAGCATGAATTAACTGCCCCACTATGAAACAACAAACCCCAACCAGTTCCTTACAAGTGAAACGTCAAACAAAAGCCGGTACCTATAACATAACCTAACCTAACCTAACCGACAATAACAACAAAACCACACGCAACTGACAACAACCCGCCTATCTGAACTGTTTACGAAAAAATAATATATAAGCTATCTGAGACACAAACGAACGCGGTGAGGCTAGAATGCAAAGAGTCCGGTTTTGATTAATTTCTGTAGGCCAAACGAACCCTTTGCCCCAAAAATGGTATGGGAAAATGTTGTTCAGCTGATCATTTTACGTAATTCTAGCGCAACATGAAATTGATCGGTGAGGAGACACCTATTCTTCCCATAAGCCGTAAGTTCCTCTCACTTTGCTGATATCTTTTTGTCCTATTTAAAAAAAAAAATTAAAAATTGAGAAAAATGTAGTTATGGTGCCAGGCCTGCCGAGTGGACAGTTGACGCTGTGTAAAAGTGTTTTTGGTCAGGGATGTTTGAAGAAATAAGTCAGGGAAAATCAGGGATAGTCGGGGATATTCACTTTTAGATAAGAGTATGAACCCTGCACTAATAATTGGCGTAAGTTGCGTTTTATTTGGAGCACGTGGGCTAGCATACAGTTGGTCCCCCACAACGAAAATAGCGTTTTCTTGGCATGTAATGAAGCACTAATTACGTAAATGAAAAAACTAAAGGGCCCCACCAACGAAACCCTTTTTGACATGAAAAAAAGTGAGGAATTGCGGGAATGGGAACACTAAAAGCACTAATGAAGCAGTAAATAAGTGCAAGTTACATTTTATTCGATGTAAGTGGGGGCTAGCACACAGTTGCCCCCCACCCCCGACTAATATCGTATTTTCTCGGCTAGTAATGAAGCAGTTATTATGTGAATGGCAGCACTAAAACTCACTAATTTTAGGCACTAAGTTTATCGTGACTAATTTCATTTGAATCTGATTGAGTGGGGGCCTGGCCCCACCAGTTAAAACCCGTTTTTTGACATGAAGTAAGTGAGGCACTAATTGCGGGAATGAGAGCACTAAAAAGCACTAACTATTGGTGCAAGTTCCATTTTATTCGGTGTTAGTGGGGGGCTAGCACACAGTTGGCTCCTGCAAACAAAAAGTGTTTTCTCGGCAAGTAATGAAGCATTACTTATGTGAGTGGAAGCACTCTAAAAGTACTAATTAGGTGCTAATCAATGGGCCTAATTTCACTCGAATTGGATTAAGTAGGGGGAGGGGGTGGTGGTCTGACCCAAACATTGAAACCCTTTTTTCCCTGTGAAAAAAAATTAAGCACTAAAATGAAGCACTAAAAAATGAAGCATTTTTCTATGTGAATGGAAGGAATGAAAAACACTAATTATTGGGCCTAATTTCATTCAAATTGGACTAAATGGGGAGGGGGGGGGAGATAACAGTATGGACGCCGGCCCCAGTCCTGCGTGGGTTTGCTAATTCCACTGTTAGGACGACACCAATGTGGTTGCTCCTCTCTCTATCTCATTGCTGAAGTTGCCGTTGATTTGTTTATTATAATGTAATACTAAGAAACTGTACACCTATTACGTCTAAGCTATTACATTCTATAGTCTATAGTTAAAGTTTAAGCGTCCTGTCTGTCAATCGTTAGGATATTCTGTGACGCGTCTTTCCACCCAGATGTTTTTGAGGGTGGAGTGGGAATTTCCGTTCCGGGACTCCACCTTGAATTTAGTTTTTTTCTTTCTGGTCTTCCATCCGCATTTCTCGGTGAGCTGATTGCAATCTCGATTGCTATCGATATCGGGTTCGATTTGCGGCTGCCTGGGTTCTGCATCTTTTCCGATTCTGTTGCAGGATTAGGTTTTCTGAGACGCTGCTTCAGGTCTTTGATGGTCTCTCACCCAATCGCATTTGAGATTGGGTGGAAACTGTTTCAGGCCCCTCAGGCAAATGTCTCAGTCTTCTTGGCCTGGGTGCCCGGTCATTCAGGCATCTTCGGGAATGAGACTGCCGATGAACTTGCCCGTCTCGGTTACGAATCCAGAAGCCACCCTGTTCTCTTTTCTGTTGGCCCGAGGGATTTGGATCCAGTTGTTTCTGCAGTTTATAATGGGGAGTGGCACGCCCGGTGGGGCGGAGGTTCCACGGGGCGTACGCTCTATGAGATACACCCGTCAACCTCTGTACCTGCTGCTATCGGGCACCTGCAGCGTCGTGAATCTGGTCTGATCTCGAGGCTGCGCACGGGACATGTCCAGCTGCGGGCGCACCTTTACCGGCTTGGGTGGTGTGACTCACCTATCTGTGTCTGTGGTACAGGGACCGAGACTGTCCGACATTTTCTTTTGTCGTCCTCTTTGGGCAGCACACCGACGCTGACCACTGTGCGATGAGGGAGTCCCTATGCGTGAAGTCCTGGGGGTGCCCCCACATTTGGCGTCATTGCAACATTCCCTTAGGATAGTGTTAGACTTTTGCAGAGCCACAGGCCGTTTTACTTGATTGCTTGCCCCCCCCCCCCTTTGCATTGGTACTTTATCCGGGGGTTTCACTGTGGGGTTAGGTGCGGTTGTTTGCTTGTTTAGTTGTTTGGTCTTCAACGGTTGTTTGGTTTTCCAGTTGTTAAAGTTATAGTTTTAAGTTAGGTTAAGCTAGTTAAGTAGGTTAGTTTTGAGCGCATGATCTTTGGGGTCTTCCAGCTCAATAAAGTCAAAGTCAAGTCCTGTCTGCCGTGAACTGTGGAAGCCATTCCAGCAATTGCCTTCAGCCATGAGAAACATCATTATTTAAGGGAGCGGGAATGGCTTGTTAGCCACGTCCTTCAGAAAGCTTGCCATCTAAATCTCTACATCAAGGTACCAGTAGTTAGTATGTATTGTTTTATCGTCGAATGTGGGATGAGCGTTTCGAGGTAGGACCAGGCTAGGATTTTGAATAAGAATGGTAAATTGCCGGTTTTGCAAGAAAGTCTATTTAGGTTATCGGCTGAGGTTGGTGGTGTGTTCAATGACATTTCTGCATGAAACTGGGGGGGGGGGGGGGCGTCGTCCAGAAGGATGCTGAATGGAGTGCATTTCTTGCTTAATGTGGTGGAGATGATGTTGATCAGACTGGGTGATATGAAGGCTAAACTTACGAAGACAGTGCTGTAGCTACATAATGCCATAACGCTGCTGGATAAAGGAGTCACTTCTCCCTGTACATGGGAAATGGTGATAGCTTTGAGACTCCTAAACGGAGAAAGTCCAGTTTGTCCCGTCCCTGACCCTATGACGATTGTCTATGATGTCCTCATCCTTGCTAGTCTTGTTAAGAGAACCACAAAGTTACGCACCTTTCTGCATCTGGTGGAAGATGGAGTCAGTAGAATTGCTGCAGAGGAAATTATGGGAGTCCATGTTGTCAAGATAGTAGTTTAGACCACTACATAATGGCTGGATTTCGGTCAGCTGTGGGGACAGACAGCAGAAAGAAATTCTGGGGGAATGTTTGCATGAAGTGGAGGGACTGAAAGTCACGTCACTAAAGAATCTTAACCGTAGAATTTTGTGACGGGTTATAACAAAACGGAGACAAATACAGTTTACCAAGGTTTGGAAATACTCAGGCTTCTGGTCAATTCTGTTTGCCCGGTCTAGAAGAGAGACAGGTAACATTCCGTCACATATCAGGAAGGCATAAAGTCATAACATGCCGAGATAGTCTTCCAGTCTTTTGCTGCCTGTAATTCAACCGTTCCGACATATCCAAATATGTGAGTAAACGGCCAGTTAACACTAACCCCAAATGCCACTCTGCACGCTGTTTTATTCAGTTGCAAGGCTCTGGCTGGGGTATTCCTGTGGTCCCCATGGCAGGTAGCCATATTCCTAATTATCCTTACCTATGGTTGGACCATAGGGGTGGGGTATGGCCAGTTAGACTCTGGATTGCGAGACAATGCAAAGTTGTGCCACGAACTTTCTCGCTATCAATAATCACTTAAAGGAACTCGTTTCGTAACTAGTCTTTGTGCAAGCCCATTTCGGAAATGCCATAAGGGCAGCTAAAATAGTAACAGTGGCTATAGTTCACTATCTACCTCCAAAAATGTCAATGGTAGTAAGAAATTTCAAACTCAAAATTTAGCTGGTATTAAAGCAAAAACATCCTGTGCCCAATTAAAAAAAAAAGTGAAGTAAATAAAATACTATGCCCAGCTAATATGTTAACGATTACAGAGTGTCTACCTCAGATTCAGCGAGATGGAGGCAAAACTTATAATATACGTAAAACAAAAACTGGCTAAAGCACACGTGCATAAGGCCCTTAGCTGACACCATCTATAAAAGGTAACGATACCGACCATTGCAATGGCAACCTGTCCATTGAGTTAGTAAAATAAAAAAAGGTTGCTCCCCAGCTTGGTCGAATCAAGTACAACTTACGTCAAGGAAAGTACTTATACAATGGTCGATATCGGTCATGTAAATATCCAACCAGAAATACACCGAACCACAGATAAAACATGGCACGTCTAAACTGCACTTCATGGGTCAATGAAGTCTGGGTCCTCACAAGGATTGGTGCACGGCAAAGCTGGAAAAGTAGCCAACGGTCCATACATGCAAAACCAACGTATCCTGGTATGTAGGATACCCGATAAAATCACCATCATCAGACAAAATCCGACAAATCACGTAATTTATTGTACACTTTCACCTAAATACACGCTTTTCATCAGACAATTTTAAATTCTGATCAGACATTTTACATTTTGGATACCAGACACTTTGGTAGAATTTGCATGGATGATTTCATTATGTTCTTCAGTATAGAACACACAACGTCAATTCCCGGCATTGGTAACAATGCAGGCAGGTACTACTCAACGCGATCACTGCTCTGTGTCGGCATGTCACAAGTCGCATCGTTCCCATTCACATCATCAGGACTCAAGCAGGTTTGAGGATGCACCCGATCTAGGGGTACGATGGTACACACGAACAATCCAACACTGTCATAGAGGAATGAAGAATCTGAGGCATTTGAGGAATCTGTGGAGAATATCTCCGTAGCCTCCTCTCCTGGGTTTGTGGAGTTTTGGGAGGCGGCGGAGACACGGGAGGTTACGGGTAAAGGAATGGTAGGGGATGATTCAGTGGGAGGGGCGGCGGCAATGCATTATGCTGGCTAATCGACAATCCTGGTGAAGCTGAATCACCCAATGGCCCAGCGGGGATGCCAGACTGCCAAAGCGCAACTTGCAGCAAATCGAAGGCCCCTTGACGGAATGATGGTCAGCGATGTAGTTATATCAGAGGTCGAAGCGGGAAACATAGACAAACTGCAGTAGTCGGCACAAACTGTCTGTCCTGCAGAAACGGTGGTGGCATGTACGGGGCGGAAATGTGAATTGCAGCGCATACATACTGAACATGGAGGTTGGAGTGGGACTGCAAAATCTAGTGGAGGAAAGTTGGGCGGAGCCGAGTGTAAATAGCCGGCCATATAGTTGGCAATTGCGTAGTAATTTGGTAACTCTGGTTGAGGGTGGCGTGGCACAGGCAGGCATGGTCGGGCAGCCATTTCACTCCACAAAATACTTCATCGTTGCGAGGTGGCGACTATCCGATCACCCCACCAATCATAATATTGGTCGCTGCATTAACTTTCTACAGCAGTGCGGTAGGGAGCTGGGTAACAGATGGCGTTCCCAGATCCGTGTAACTCCACTCCAGATGGCTATACAACGATAGGTCCAATAGTTCATCCTGGTTATCAAGTCGAACCCCATAACACTATGGCGACTGTCTCTACCATCAACTTGATGGCAATCTCGAGCCATGTCGGTAAGGTCGTAAAAGCGCACACTCCATAAAAAAAATCTAAACAGGACACTGAGTCTAATGGCGGAATAGCAACGGCAAAACGTCGAAATGGGACCGTCCCATTTCAGGCTAGGGGTTTTAAGGTAAAGGTAAGTGGCTGGGGAAATAGCCATAGCCATGGTATCCTCGGTAGATTTTTAGACAAAGTACTGTCAGTGTAGACGAACGTAGTCCTTCAAAGAATCTGCTTTAATTCTGGTCGAAGACAGAAGAACACCGATTTTCTCACAACAGTAACGTTTTCCTAGTGATGCAACTGTTGCTTCAGCAAAAAGGGCTTTCACTGAAATTCACTTGAAGACAAATGACTGATTGTCCAAACACCAAAAAAACCACACACAGTAATGACCCTATTAAATCAGGAACTTTCATGCATCCCAGTGTACATATTCTCGCACATTTTCAACTGTCATCCACTCAGCCACATTCGAATCTTCCTTCTACCTGGTTGACAATCAGCATCCATACACTGCAGGCAAGCGGTATAGGTTAGCTGCAACAACAACCAAGCTACAACCAATGTATCAAGCTAACCCCAATACAAGGAATTAACAGACATAAAAAGATCACATTAATAAGCAAACAATAAACATTTAAACAAATTCAAAGATTAATTGAATGTCAGATTAATAAATAAATAATCAATTAAAATAAAATAAAATGTATGTTTTATAATCATATTTTAAAATTAATACATATTTTTATTAGTGTTTTTTATTATTATTTTTACCACTATTTTTATTTTTATTTAATGTTAGTGTTTTTAAATGTATTATTTATTTATTTGTTGTTTAATTAATTTTGAATTTAAATGTGCATTGTTTGTTTGTAAATATGATCTTTTCTGCCTGTTAATTCCTTGTATTGGGTTTGGCTTGATACGTTGTTTTTAGCTTGGTTGTTGCAACTAAGAGGGTGTGTTTGCCTGCGGTGTATGGACTTTGCTTGGCAACCAGGTGAAGGGAAAATTCGAATGTGGCTGAGTGGACGACAGTTGAAAATGTGTACTACGATGCACGGAAGCTCCTGAGTTGTTAGGTTATTACTGCGTTTGGGTTCCTTGCTGTTTGGACAATTTTGTTGCACACAGTTGTCTGTGGTAATTGTTAAATGTTTGTTCTGTCCAAAATAAAATTAAACGTTGAAAATGTGCACGTTCTCACGAGGGACAATCTCATGCAGCACTAAAATCAAGAGGAAAAATATGTCAGCTGTATGCCACATATAACTCCATCTATAATACTACAAGGGAAAACCCATTGGCAGCGAGTGGCTGGAGTTGTTACTTCCTCTAATGTTACTGTAGCCCTGCCATTTCATCTTTGATGCTACTGCCATACCAGTGAGGAACTGGTGTGGTTCTTAACATTGTATAATTTACCTTAGCAAATTAATACAGCAGTTCGCGTTCATCTGATTACAAAGAACGTAGTATAACCAATAGTTTATATTTGCTCGCACATTATCGTAGGTTGATATTTTGCTAAGTTCGAATGACAACTACCATACTTGCTAAGAGGGTTCATCTTTCTTCCGACAAACTAGCTTTCCTTAAAATCTCACCCTTACCTTCTTTAATGATGCTTTGCATGTCTGTATAGTTTGACTTTTTTCATGGGATCCTACGGATTTTCTACATTTTCCGCAATCCGCTTCGTATAACTAAGTCCATGTAGCATTTCACGCCAGCTGTCACAAGAGTACAGCGGTGAATGTGCGACAACGTTTGTCAGGCCTTTTCCTTCATGCCGTACTTTGATGGTTTCGTGTCTTTAAGGAGTACACCACACATCGACCTAAACCTAGTTTCTTGTTTTAATTCAATTACTTTAGGTGTACGAGTACTAGCAACTATTTCGGTTCCTTGTGACAAACAAGATAGCTCAGCAACTAAAGGAAAAATCTATTTCTGGAGCTTATTCCTGTGACGCCATCGAGTACTTACATCTGGCAGTTCAGGTGTTCAAGAAACTCACCATTACTAAGACAGCAGAACAGAAAGTAGATGAAGTTGACAACCCTGTCCAATAGCTAGATTAGTCAAGACACACGCTAGTGTGTCGCGCCAAGTTAGGCAATAAACATCACAACAAACATCACGTCAATGTAATTGTCGAGGTCGTAAACCATTGTAGCGCGACGCCATTGCGTCAGTTTCTTATATCCTGAAGGATAGTTGGGCACGTTTCAGGTACTTGGGCCCTTCAAAGGAGTGATATCAACACACCAAAACATTCACCAACTTAATCGCATCGAATAATACTTTGGACGTTAAATGAAAACTTGAACATTGCTACCGAAAGTAGCAATGTTCTAGTTTTCATTTAACCTTCGAACTATTAGTCGGTGCGATTAAGTTGGCGAATGTTTTGGTGTGTTGATATCACTCCTTTGAAGGGCCGAACCATTCGGAACTTGGCGGCCCCTTTTACCAGTTTTGGTTTTTGATATGATTAAATTATTACCTTACACATTTCATTGAATTTTTCCCAAAAAAACTTCATCGATATTTGTCTGGGGGCAATGTTACCCTAAATTATTTCATCGCTGCATTGCCTATTTCTTACGTTATGGATCGATTGGTTTCTTTTTGGTCATATTGGCCAGTTTTGGCATGATACGATCATATTGTAGGAAGGAACCTTTGTCGGTATGCCACCGGTATATAATATTTATACAATTGTAAGTTCAGTTCAGTCAATTTGTTTAAAAAGCATTGCTAAAAAAAGCATCGCAGAAATGGAAAGATGGCAGATATACTGCTGCCCACAAAACTGCTATACATACAGATAGATTGCATCCATACCCACTGCCGTTATTACCACTTCTGTTTTTTTCTAGTCCATTGATACTATTAAAAGGATGTAATTCCGTTTTAACCAAATAAAATTCGCAAATCATATTGTGGATAAGGTATGGATTGTCATGTTAGACATTCCAGCAGCGTTTGATTAGGTTTTGAGAACCTGTAATGTACCGTAGCTGTTGGTAGAGGTGACGCACGCTAAAAGGGTTATAGGTTCTGATTCGTGATCTATATTGACCCAATATCTAAGTGCTAGGGGTATTACAAAGGAAAAGGAGTAAATGTGTTTTGATGTTTTCGGTGTCAGGACGTTGGTCATATCGTGTGGAGCGTAAGGACCTTAAAGTACCAACTTCCTTCGCCTCTTTATGTAATTGGTGTCATGGCAGACTTGCCCTGATCGTGTCTTGTGTGTCAATATGTGTGGATGTGGACTATGGAGTGCGACAGCTTTAAGGTTCCCATCTTGCTTTGCCGTTTGCTATAACTGGGTGGCTCGTTCTGGGAAAAGACTTGTTTTTTGGTTTGTTTACGTCATGTGTGGTGGATTGCGGTTGTTTGTTTAAGTCATGTTGTTGTGAATTGTAGTTGTTGTTGTGGCATGGTCGGTTCAAACCCAGGATGGCTTCTTCATTGGTTTGAACCGCGCAAAAAGATTCTGGGCAGGTGCATTATGGGAAATGTGTGTAGGGATGCACCGAATATTTGGTAACAATTCGGCATTCTGCCTATTCGTCAAAAAATTCACGTTTTTAATATACTGATTGTAGATACGGGCTGAATAACGATATTTGGTATTCTGCCAAATACTTACTTTGACCGAATATTAATATTTGGCATTATGCCGAATAGTGTTAACATTTATTGGTATCTAGCCGAATGATTGTTAATAAAAATTTACGTAATTTTTTTTTATGTAAAACATTTAACTAAGCATTTCTCTTTTAGGTTTAGACTAATTATTTTTCAACATTCCTAAACAAGGAAAAATCATGGGTAAGTACTTTTTTTCAAGACCTAATACGAAGTACGCATTTTTCAGAGGAGGGTAACTTTTTCAGAAGGCGAAGATTTGTGCTGTTATCATCAGGAAACCTATAGTCAACTACTGTGTCCACCCTTCCTCAGTATGGTCACACATTTTAACCAATATCATACGTTTAATTTACTGGTATTCTGCAGATTATTCGGTCAAGTATTTAGCCGAATAATTCGGTATTCGGCCTATTTGGCCATGGTCGAATACCGAATATGTAATGACCGAATGGTATACGTAGTGACCGCATAACAATTACTTAGGTATTCGGGCGAATAGCGGCGCCTACGTCAGTTGTTTGATATTCGGCAGTTTAAATATTTGGTTGTATATATATTCGATATTCGACAGGTTTAGTATTCGGTTGTATATTTGGTATTCGGTTGATTTCATATGCAGTGCAACCATGGCTGGCTGGTGTTGGGTTTTTCCCTGCAGCCTCCCTGGAATGGCTAAAGTCGTAGGATGGGTAATCAGATAGGAGATCCTCTGTACGCATATTAGATTGGCGATTAGGGTGTAACGCGAACATGGCTCGCATGTCTAGATGTTTTATAAACAAGCTTCAGATTTACTGGTTGGTATTTCTGCAAGTCAGCACGAAACGGTGTGTCTACTGTGTATGTTTGCAAAACGCGTTATTTCAAGGTTGCTCTAAATTAAAATCCAACCCTTACAGTAAACAGGTTAATTAAACAAACCTCGGAATCTCCGTATTCGAAACCAAAATCATAATAAAAATAGCTAATGTTTTATTTTATTGTTTACTTTGAACTGTTTTGCAAACACTCCCTAGCAGCCATGCTAAACACAACCGCCGCCACATGCAGGTTCCAAAGCAGTGTCGTTCGCTTCTTTGTTTTTGTAGGTACAATTTTTCTTTTAAAGTTTTTCTTTTTCTTCTTTTCGGTTTTTGTTTCCCACGCACTTCCCCCATCTGTGTGTCTCTCCTTCCATCTATCGGCAAGTGATCGATTGTGGTTCTGTCTTCGCACGGCGGCAAAGCGCGATAAAACGCCTCTCGTGCTCGCCTTCTGCACCCCGACGCCCGGCCGACCAACGGGCGAACGAGCGGCCAAGCTCTCTCGCGCTCGCATGACGCTATACGCCGCTTTTGTTGGCGCAGTCGTATTTGTCACGCGCTCGCTCTGTCGCTCGTCCGCCCGCCGTGGGTGACACATTTGTCACAGTGGGTCGGTCGCCCCTGACAACGCACGCGGCGCGGTGCACAGATAACGCCCGACCACGGCGCCCACTTAAAGAGGACGGGCGGCTGGGGAAATGGGCGGAAAGAAGCGACACCCTACTTCGTCGGATGGTCCCGGCGGCAGCAGGGCACATGGGAGGAGGTAAAGTGTTAAGACCGAAAAATGTTATTTGTTTGCATTCTGCGTGCGAGTTTTAACATATGAGGGCGCGTTTAGCAACGACTCGCAACGTCACTTTTCTCGCTTGCTAGCTTTTAGGGCGGATTTACGCAGCGGCAATTTTCTCGCTCACTAGCTTTTACTTGGGAAATACTAAATCTGCTAGCTGCTTCTCGCCTTGAGGGCGCGTTTATGCCAATACTCGCCTTTGCATTCTCGAAGCTAGAAACTATCTGGAATTCCAAGAATGCGGCGGTTTTAGCTCTGCCATCTCGCAACGAACACTGCCAATAATGCGAGTTCAGAAACGACTGGGAAAATTGTTTCGGCAGGAGGAATTCTTTATTTTATACGACTTCAAGCATTTATTCAAAGGATGTCTGATTTAGCTAATCCAGTTAGCGTTGTTACCATGGCAACGACATCTTTGCCACCGCGATTAACTTCTAGCTGCGAGAATGCAAAGGCGAGTCGGTGCTTAAACGCGCCCTTACCGGAACATGCGGCTTTCGAGTTGTCTATACATTGTAACCATGGCAACGACGCAGACGCAAATCTTCTCATGCCTCGCGACACGACGTACGATGCATGCAGCATGAAAGTGTCGATTTACGAAAATAAGAAAATATTGTAATTTTTACGGGGGTACAAAATGACGCACTGATTACTGATGCCAGCATTCGATGGTTTGTTTTCGATTCGATAACCCCGACAGGGACGCCATGTTGGATCTTGGATTCTCGCGACGAGCAGCTATTTATTCTACAATCGTCTGATAACTGCTAGAAGCTGTTCTTTGAGGGAGAATAGCAAATTTTGGAAATAGCGTGAAATGACAACAATGTTGTAGCAAAGTTTAAAACTACTGTTGCACTTTGATCTTTATTCGTATTGTTATTTATAACACATTTAGTTTGTTATGTATTTCCATATTCATTTAGTTGAAACGGGAGACTAATCGTAAATAAGTAACGGTTGACCAGCAAATAGCGCGCCCTTACTTGGCTAATGCTAATTCCGCTGGCTGCTTCTCGCCTTTATCGGAACATACAACTTTCGAGTTGTCTTTACATTGTAACCATGGCAACGACTCGGACGCAGATGCTCTTCTCGTGCCTCGTGACACGAAGGATGATGTGTCCGGCATGACAGCGTTGATTTATGACAACAGGAAAACAATATGTACTGGAGTACAATACAGCGGACTGATTTCGGAATGCACGCCATGTTGGATTTTGAATACTCGCTGCGAGCGGCTATTTATTCGTTTGATCACCGCATGTTAGATTGTTAGATTGTTAGATTGATAGATTGTTAGTGTGTGTGTGTGTGTGTGTGTGCGCGCGCGTTTAATTTGTGTATTATACACCGTTTTAAAAAAAAATTTGTCTGTGTTTGTTGTTTATATTTTATGTCTGTTTCGTGTGAGTGGCTATATGTGTATTTTGTGAGCATTTATAATTTGTGAAATAAGCAGACTTCTAGTTAACGCAGTTTTTTTTTTTTACCTGTGTTTGTATTTGAAAGTTTCTGTTTTAGTTCTAGTTCGTGTGAGTAATTACGTGTTCATTTTGTGTATTATTTTTAATCTTTCAATTTTGTAGGCGTTTTGCTGTTTTTTATGTGTTTGTGGTTTAGGTTTTCGTTCTGGTTCATGCGCGTGTATATGTTGTGTTTTGTGTGAACCATCCAACCGTTTTGTTTGTTGGATTGTTGATGTACATGTATGCTTGTG
>JAHWFP010192351.1:853-14711 GCA_023313725.1 Lithobius niger | reverse complement strand
TTTGATATGATATCACTCCTTTTTTAAAATTGTGTATTGACTCAACTACACTACCGTGCAGATAAGTAATAAAGTGCCACGTCAACAAGAATTTGGTTTTCAACAATTTGCTACTACCTTTTACCTATAGGCCGAACCATTCTCAATTTAGTCACCTCTTTATTGGCTTTTGGTTTTGTTTTAATTTTGTTGTAATTTGTAGTATTTAGTTAGTTTTGTTTTGTTGATATCACTCCTTTGAAGGGCCAAACCACTATCAAGTTGGTGGCCTCCTTACCAGTTTTTGGCTTTGTTTACTTTGCTGTGTTTTTAGAGATGATTTATTTTTGTGTGAATTGGACATGAATACAATTTCTTTGCAACGTTGTTTATATTTATTGTGATGCACTGGTGTGTGCCTAGACACGTACGTCAGTATACACGTTCTCATTGTCGGAACTTTGGCCGTCCAATGAGAGACGATGCCGACAATACTAACAATGGTTATAACAATATTTTCGTACTTACGCGCCCTCCCACGCCAGCCCTGTCACGCCCCCAGGCTCCAAACCATAAAAGGTACGCAGTTCGTATTGTAGTGCACCCATTCGTCCAATTTCATAGCTGGAAGCCTTCCCGTGATCTCGGAATCGATGAATAATCACCCTATGGGATTTAACATGGGGATGAGCGGACTAGCTAGCTAAACATTAAACATTTAAACAGCTAGCTAGCTAGGTAGTAACACACTTTCAACGTTATTGAGGGGCAGATTTTGCATTGAAAGCAGCATAGCTGGCATTCAAACACGAATTAATTTTTGTCAGATGGGTCATTGCTCTCGATTTCAACACAATTTAAGCTTTTGTACCGCATTATTATTTTTCCCCAAGTACCCGAAATGTGCCCAACTATGCTTCAAGATATAAGACACTGACGCAATGGCGTCGCGCTACAATGGTTTACAACCTCGACAATTGAAATGATGTGATGTTTGTTGTGATGTTTGTTGCCTAAATTGGCGCGACACACTAGCGTGTGTCTAGATTAGGCAAATATCAACGTTATTCACGTTATTTTTTTCAACAAGTAAACTGTAAGCTGTGTCCTTAATAGTGACTTTTATGTTGTCAGGCGACCAAAGTCTCACAATTAAACAAGTTTCAGTCTTTTCTGTCGCATAGTTATTTGTCCTCACATGCCCAAAAATAGCCAAACTACCATTGCTGTAAAGACGCAACGTGTCTAGTGGTCGCCATAATCCTATATCTATATATATACTATATGAGTATGGTAAGTGAATGGTAAAGTAATAAAGACACACTCTAGGGTGTCGCACGCCAAGACAAACGATACCATCCAGATAATATATATATATATCTGGATGGTATCGTTTGTCTTGGCGCGCGACACCCTAGCGTGTGTCTTTATTACTTTACCATTCACTTCTTGGCGGTTTCTAGTTAAAAGCAATAACGTTGTACAGGTCATCATTATTGGAAGAAGTAGTTCTACGTGAAGACTCGACCGTATCTATTTTAGGAATGTTCCTTCCCTGCTTCTGCCATTAAATCGGTTCAAAACGCAAGAGTAGTATATTCCTTTGATTGGAGAGGTAGTGATGACAGAATTTTTGAGAAATTGCGCCTGCACCGCCTGTCGCTTATTGCACGAGCATAGGAACAAACCCCTTACATTCTTAACAGTGATGTTGGCTGTTTACCATGTAGCAGTGAGGTTTTGAATTTTATACTTGACGTTTGAATCTTTTGAAAACGCATTTCTTTTATCGTTAGAGATCTTTATGGAGAATGTTGTCGACAGTTACACAATTTATAAAACCTTGAAATTAGTTTTTAAATGTTTAATAATTTGCCTCATCCGTCTTGTCGTTCTATTAGCCCTATATTTCTAAATGCAACAAGAACCGTTTAGCGAAAAGCAATGTTGGATTATCAGATGTGATATTTTACGACAGACTGCAACGACCAGCAACTAACAATGACAGCAAGAGGCAGTGAACAGCCTTTAAAAAAAAAACCCTCCGTCACACTCCCACAGCAGACCAGTGACCAACCAATCATACTGCAAAATGGATTCAGCTAAAGTGCCTACAATGGTTCACGCAATTCCTTTAATTGTGCTTCTACATCATTTTATTTGAGAAATTACGTCACCAGTGAATGGAGTGATGAATGAGGTAATTTATTTGCTGCTACCTATCTACACACATATTGTGCCAAACTGAGATACGACCACCACTGCACTTTCGAGCATTAAGGATCTTGAATTATTTCCTATGCCTCGTGATTGCAAATAGGCATCATTTTACGTTAAGGTCGTGAATCGGATCCATCTTCTCAAAATTAGTTGTCACTTGTTGACTTCACCTTCCCCCAGACCCAACTTGGTTGGGATGGTTCTTACTTCATTGAGGAAATTGAAATGATTTTTGCTACCACTATCTGCTTTATACAAAAATGTCTTTTCCTGCAGCACAATGGCGTTTCCAAGTGCTTTCCCGACGCAGCATATCTTTGCGACATTCTGATGAATGTGGTTGGCAACCAACTTGTACACAATTTTCCATCAGTTTTTTTTTACAAGATATTCGTTGATGACAGTTTTGTCCACCCATCGTACAAAATACAATTCTGAAATTTTAAAATGATTTCCTTCCGTCGCTTGAATTCACCATGGAAGCACCTGACACTGACGATATTGAGTTTTTGGACATTTGACTTTTTAAATTCACATAGACGTGTTGAATTCCTGCATTACAGGAAGCCTTCTCAAACTGCATGCATCATCCCTTTTCAATGCTACACTGACTCGGTCTGTAAGCTTGGCAGTCTAAAAAAAGAGCTACCACGAGTGTGTGCTAACACCACTCATCCACTCACCTTCATACCGAACTATGCTACTTAATCAACAAATTACTCACATGCGGCTACCCTTTTTCGTCATCATTAAATATGCTAACTTGGGTAAAATGAAGGAATCCGTGTTTCACCTAAACGCATGTTGTTTAAAACCAATTGAGCTACGTTGTAATTAGCAGCTAGAAACGATAGAATGAATTATTTATTTCGTAGATGCGTGCTTTCAGACCCTAGAGGAATTGTTTCAAAGTGGGCAGTAACAATCACTGCATGCTTGCCCGTTCATACCTTTGTAAATGAAAAAATTACTTACAACAATTCTGCAGTGCACATCGCGAAATGTGCCATTATCGGCGGGCTAAAGGTTTAGACTTCGTTGCACAAACACGCGCTTAATTATTTGTGTTTCTTACTACTATTGTTGGTTCCAGTGTACGGCGAAATGTGGGAAGTGCTGATTGGTTTTGGGTGGATATCACAACTTTCTAGAAACCTGGTGTTTCTTACTACTGTTGTTGGTTTCGGAAGGATATCACAACTTTCTAGAAACCTGGTGAAAATCAGCGTTTGTTAATCAGTGTGCACAAAAAATGCACTGAAACAAATTAACATCGGTGAAAAAAATCATCATCCAGTTTGATAAATTAACACCACATGAGGGAGTCCGGGCTGTGTACTAGCGACATTAAAATGTCGTTTAGGCCTAATACGAAACACCAGGTTGTTGATGAAATTTGTTGGGACTAGTATTGCTACGCCAATTAGAAGTAAACATCGTTAAGTTTCGTTCCCACTAATCTTGACATCGTTAACATCATAAACTAAACATCGTGAATAAAAATTCCTTCGTAAATCGAAAATCGAAATCGTAATTCGAAATCGAAACCATAAAACGAAATTATACTACTTCGGAGAATCGTTTTGCGGCTTGAAGTGTCGGAATGGGCAGCAACAATTACTGGAGGTGCTCGTTCATACCTTTGGTATCCAACACCGGCAGTGCACCACGGGCTTCATCTAGTTTATATATATATTGTTATATTTTGTTTCCACGCTAAAAACGAATCTGTCCTGAATTTAGGACAACAATACAAAAAATTGCCGAGGAACTACAAAAAATGTCGAAAAAAATCGTCAGGGATGAAGCGAAAGGGGCAAAACAGTTCTAAAATTCAAGTAACCCAGACAGGACAGAGATGAAGAAAATATGGCTGTAGCGCCACAGAGTATAAACCAGCAGAAAAACAAGCATACTGAAACTCTGGAGGAAAAATAATACAAAAACAATGTTAAAAAAAAAAAAACAGGAAACAATTCTCTACTGCTCCAGTTCGTATTTTGGGAGGTATATTAAAAAAATAATCATGTCAGCTGGCATTTTGCAAACTACACTTTAAGTGCTGAACATAAAATACGAATCAGTTAGAGCCATATTCCAACGGAGTGTCATATACTTCACTTACCTACAAAAAAAACTTTGTTCGTGAATATTTGCCGACTTACACAACAAAAAAAAAATATAGCAATCACGAGAGGAAGCCCATGCTATGCACGGCTAGTGTTAGATGCACCATTTCCAATATTCTGGATGTTTCACCGAGTTAAGTTTCTTTACTCCCATTTTCGCGCACACTGGCTAAAAAATGCTTTCACTGAATTAAGTTTCTTCATTCCAATTTTTGCGCACACAGGCTGACAAACGCTGATTTTCGTTCGCTTTGCTCACTCAATCAGCGCATCCCATGGCTCAAATCACTGGATGCACAGTTTAAAAATTGACATGCTAACGCATCGTTCCCGGGCACAACGCTCAGCTCTGAAAGCCTTCATCTGCGAATTAAATAAGCCATAGCATCGTTTCCAGCTGCCAATTTCACAATGATTTATTCAGAGCCCTGGCCCACAGCCGCACGCTCTATCTACAAACTACAATACAGATACTACTTTCTAACACCCGGATAATCTACCGTACCACCATAACAACCACCCCACACACAACACAGCACTTCATGGCCACCACACAATGTCACCACATCAACGCACTGCACCCCCTTCCGGGAATCCACTCAATTCAATTTCATTTCATTTAACCATCAACAATCAACGGTTTGGACGATAGTTTTCAATCCTTAGCACGTGCACCAGGAATTGTTAGGCACCGTAGCAATGACATTACCGTGCTAGATCTTTTCCT
Organism: Lithobius niger; assembly: GCA_023313725.1. NCBI lineage: Eukaryota > Metazoa > Arthropoda > Chilopoda > Lithobiomorpha > Lithobiidae > Lithobius > Lithobius niger. The sequence goes on along the minus strand of JAHWFP010192351.1, from coordinate 9,656 downwards.
CTGTTCTAAGGCCCTGCGCAAATTGGGGAGCCATATGAAGCAGCAGCCAGCAGCCAACTCGGGAAACCAGCAGCCAGTCTGTTGCCCACGTGACAAATATTGGCTTCCAGCAGCCATGAAACATCGACAGCCAGCAACCAGTAGCAGCAAATTTGAGCAACCATATCCAGAGCAACTGATAGCCAAAGCACTGAATTATGGAATACTAGTGGACCTCGGGCATTCTTGCTTTCTGTAATTTTCCTTACTTTTTTGGAGAGGGGGGGGGGAGAACGGCTGGGGCTGAGGCTGGGTAGGCAAAATCTGCGTAATGCTACATGGCAGAAAAATAATTCCGACTCTGCCGGGCAGTTATGCAGTGACGAAAATTCATTTGTTGATTGCTTCTTATTCTCCATAAACCTATAATTTGCTCTTTAATGGAAGTAATCTACAAGCATTATCCTGACGCCATAATCTAACATTATAAAGCAAACATTCAAGACAATAGAAGGTGATTAGGTGATTGTTTATTTGTTTTTGCTTTCAGGGAGCACGAGCCCAAACTGCATTATCTGCCCCACGACAATGAAAGGGACAATTTAGCTGGAGAAATCCTAGCGGAAAACCCAGGATCTTTGACATGCCACAATCGACATGAGAACGAGGCACCACACGGACAAGGCCAAGTACCGCAACAACTGAATAATGAAACAATGAAAACGGGCGAACGTATTACTTCTTTTGCCAGGTTGAAACTGGCATGTTGTTGCCTCGACTAACATTAGCTCTGTGCGGTTATCTCAGCTGCAAGACTTAAATGACGTCATGCAAGAAGGATAGGTTTTATTATTCGCACACAGTACGGATCGCTCAAACCGAAGCGACTGGGAGTAGGGGTGGAGCGGTGGATGCATAATTTTCGTGCATTTGGCAGATCGGTGTTAGCCCGGCTCTTGGCATTCTAATGTGATAACTAAAGAGAATGGGAGGGGGGAGGAGTACAATGCGTACGTTACTATTTAGCCTATGATTACGGATTAACTAAACCTAAATGGTAATTTTTTGTTGTTTTGGGGATGAAGACCAAACCAAATATTTCCAAATGCTGCAAAAGGAGGAGGAAGAAGGGGTGGAGCAGTATTTAATTCAACTACCGATCCAAATTCAAGTACGTGTTGCAAAGGGGAGAAAGGGAAGCTGAAGATGGGTAGGAGGTCGGGAAGGGAAAGAAGAGGGAAGGGCTCGGAGAGGATGGGGGAATAATGTAGGGGAGAGCGAGGATTGGAGGAAAGGGGAATTATTGGGTGAAGAAAAATTGTGAACATGCAAAATTACCCATCAAACCAAACACTTGATGAGAACCGCGAAATGAAACCCTGCGCTAAACAAAACCCCGGGCAAATTCGGATGCAACTGCCAGTGATTCATGAAACGTTTGTTGAAACGCCTGCAATTTGGATGAAAGTGCGGGTGCGCATTCGTTACAACAATGCGTTTTGTCATTGTTGCCAGCTCGGCTGTATATCACTCAAAAGGTCATTAATTGTAGGATATATGATCGATATACTAGCATTCGTACCCGGCTTCGCCCAGGGTTTGTTTTGTTTTGGCTTGAGCGATCTCTACCGTGCGAAAATTAACTGTCCTTCGTTCATAACGTCATTTAAGATTTACCTCTGTGATGACCACGCAGAGCACATTGTTATGCGAGGCAATAATGTGCCAATTTCAACTTTTCAATGCAACAACATAGGCTAACAGTTTTATCTTCTGGCCAAAGAAATGACACGTTATCATTGTAGGGGTGGCTGTTGTGTTTGTTATCCTTTGGAGGTTGTCGTGTTTTTGCTATGAGACTTTGACTTAAAATGGAGATGTACAGTACACTGCTCGCATTATTTCTAGTGTGGCTTCGCCCTGAGTATTGTTTTGCCCGCGGTTGTTTCCCAGTTTTGGGTGGGTGTGGGCTAAACGTTGAACGTGACAGGCATTTTCGCTTGTTGGAATGCTCCCCTTTTACTCCCATCCTGTACGTGCCCTTTCCCCTGCTCCTTTCCTCCTATCCTACCCAAAAAAAATTTCTTGTATGGTTCTGTTAATGCGTAATCACATGCTTAATGGTAACAGACATACTGCCCCCCCCCCCCCCACCCTGGCCACCCTTTCAAACTCTTTTCTTTCTTCTAAAGAGCAGACGCACTGCCCCACAAACGGGTAATTTCCGTTCAGGCCCTCCTCCCCACTCCGAGTTTATCGCTTTGGCTAGAGCAATCCGTACCGTGTGAAATATAACTGTTCCTCGTGCATGACGTCAATTCATACTTGCCTCTGAGATGACCGCGTAGAGCAAATTGTTAGTCGAGGCAACAATGTGCAAATTTCAACTTCTTTTCAGGCCACCAACGTACCAGTTTCAACTTCTAGCAAAAAAAATTGAAACACTCGCTAGTTTTAATTGTTAGGGGTTCTCCTTTTTCGGGAGTTGTGTTCATTTCTGCTATATGAGACTTTGGTTTATAATGTAATATGGTGCAAGAAAATCTGAAGTGATCACCTCCACACTGCACACACTTGTACAGTGTATCTCTGGGCTAATGCCTGTGTTACATTTTTGCACATTAAAATTTAGTACTGTCAACTTCAAATGGCACCTATTCGGAGTATATGTCACGCAAGAATTTCTCAGCTTGTTCTGAAAACGCTAAGTGTGGAGTGAGTAGCACCGGTATCAGCCCAATTGTAGGGCTTCTCACTGGTGTGTAAACTACTGTCAGTGATTTTCATTTCAAAAGCAGACAATATGGGCCACTGTCTACGCCACACTGTGCACAATGGTTCGTCAAATTACGACATTCTCATGTTGAAAGACGGCTAGCCTGTTTTTTTTATACCTGCCACATTTAGTTCCGTCTATCGTAATCTTCCCTTTGACTTCCCTCTAATCTTCCCTCTTCCCACTCTGACTGAGCAACGATTCCCGCACGTCATGCTCGTTGCCCTGTAGACGCTTTGGATCCCACAAAATAGGCTTATCGAACATGAAATAAACACTTTTTAATTTTATATCCAACTTGCGTGTCAGTTCTGCAAACATGTCTTCGGCTATATGTTGTTTCTTGCCTGCATAACAATTCGTCAGCTTTGTTTCCTGCGAAGTGGACTGAAATTCCAAGCGCCATGTTTGCTGAAATGCCAGGATGTAGCCTCGTTTTGGAGGTGGAAAGCGTCGGTTGCGCGCAACTTGGCTGACTGGGTCTGAATTGTCCAGACACGGGAAACATGGCTGCCGGTTTCCTGAAAATGGTTTCAGGCAGCCACTTGCATCAGCCAATATGGTCGCCAGCAGCTGCTGCTGGCAGCCATTGGCTCCTGGTTGCTGGTTGCTGCTTCATTTGGCTCCCCAATTTGCGACGGGCCTAAGGAGATAGCCAGTGATTTAGCTTTCGGGGTATCAGAAGACCTTCGCGGCAGTGACGATTTTCCGGTTGTGGTGTGCCGCGGTGGTGCTTGGGGTGATTGGGACTGTGGATGGCCCCGCAATAGGTGCCCAGTCTCTCGGGTGGAGCTCCTCGGTGGCTTTGCCCCGTGGGTTGCCAGGTGGGGTTCTTCACTCAGGCTGGGGATTAGGGTGAGGCGCTCTGCCTCAGCTAGAGTCCAGCCTGTCTGATGGTCCCACGTTTGTACTGTTGCTGTTCGGGATAGGCGCAGTGCTTGGAGACGCTTCCGTAGGTGGCCCTCTGATTTTCGTTGGTTCTGTTTTCAAGGAGTCTCGGATGAGTCTCGTTACATTTTGCGGAGAGAAAGGCTTCTGTACGGCCATAGGCTGTGCGAAAAACTTGCTGGTAACAGCCGCCCTGCCCAACTTGGGAAGCTCATCCGGCCGCGTGACAGGGCCCCTTGTGTCTCGTGGGTCTTTGATGGCAGCGGACAGGTCCTTCGGGGGGTACGCATGGCTGTAGCGTTCCACCAGAACTTCTCGGCAGTGTATGACTCCCCCTTGGGTTTCCGGCCAGTCCGGGTGCGATCTTCAGGTGTGTCCCAGGCTATCTCTCCGTTCCAGCCCGTGGAGCTAGAAGCCGCACTTGCTGCCTACAAGCCAGGCGGTGCTCCTGGTATTGATGGTATCTTGTACAGCTACTTACGAGGCCTTGGCGATGAGGCACGCAGGGAACTCCTTCTCCATTTTCAGGCGGTGCTGGACGGTGCCCCGGCTCCAGAGGCGTGGCTCTTTTCGGTCCTGACCCCAGTCTTGGGCCGAGGGAAGCCACGGTCCTCAGTCGTGAGTTATCGCCCCATTGCCCTTCTTTCCTGTGTCCGAAAGGTGTTGGAACGTATGCTTGCTAGGCGGCTGGAGGCGTTCCTGGAGAGCAGCGAGTGGTTTTACTGCCGCCAGTTTGGCTTTCGTAAGCATAGAGGTGCGCAGGATGCAGTTCTTCTGCTGGACTCCAGTATTCGGGAGGCATGGCTGGACGGCTGTATCGTCGCAGCGGTCTTTCTGGATATTAGAGCTGCGTACGACACAGTTGACCTGGATTGGGTGGAGGCAGCCCTGTTGGACGTCTGCCCAAGAGGCTTTGTACAGGCCATCCTCGGCTTGCTTCGTGGGCGTAGCTTTGTCACCCGGGTTGGTGGTTCTGGTCTGCTGTTGGGAATACGGACAGGGGGCTGCCGCAAGGTAGCTGCCTCAGCCCCCTCCTGTTTGCCGTCGCAATCAACAAGGTCCTTGTGGAACTGGCGCTGTCTGCCAATGTTGTAGCCTATGCCGATGACCTAGTAGTGTGGGTTGTTGGGCGGGACCTTGTCACCCTACTTACTGCCCTGGAGTTTGTGGCTGGCAGAGGTCAGAGTCTCCTGGCGGATAGAGGTCTGGCTCTCTCTCCCCAGAAGTCTGAACTCGTTGTTTTCACCAGTGGTCCGTTCATCCCTGTGTCCATACGTGTGGGTGTGGCAGAGGTGAACTCTGTTAAGTCTGTGCGGTATCTGGGCGTCAGGCTGGACTACAATCTGGCTTGGTCCTCGGAACTTGAGGCTGTGAAGGGGACCCTTGTGTCCAGGCATGGGGCTCTGAAAGCGGTCTCTTCTTGTGGGCTTACTGCCAAACGGTCTGTCTTGTCTTCCTTTTACAGGACTTATATTCGATCTGCCGCTGACTTCCATCTACCTTTCTTGGCTGGTTGCAAGAGGGCCCTTGCTGTGCTGCAAGTTGTTGTCAATGACTGCCTCCGCACTGTCACGGGTTGCCTCCCGTCCACCCCAGTGCTTGCCCTTCTTGTCGAGACTGGTGAGCAGCCCTTGGAGTTGAGGGCGAGGGAGCTGCTGGTTGCGGTGTGCCTCCGCGCTGTGGCAAGAGGGGCAGTTGACCCGGTGGCGCGTATTCTGTTGGACTACGGCTCGCTGGATCCTCTGGCCAGGCAGCGCCTTAGGCTCCTTGGTCTTGGGGCCACACTGCTGGGGAATGACTCCGTTCGGCGGTTTGGCCTTCCTGCGGTGATTGTCCCCGCCTCTCCCTGGGACTGGTGTGGGGCATTGGTTGATTTGTTTGGTGTGCAACCAAGCGAGGTGGGCCACACTGAGGAGGTTCGGGTCTTCTGCGATGCCTCGTTCTGCAAGGACACGTGGTCTGGGGGAGTCAGGGTTTTTGTGGAGGATTTCAAGTTGGGACTAACTCGGCGTTTTGAGGTGGTCCCCTCGAGTTTTGTGGGAGAGCTGGCGGCTATATCAGTCGCGCTTGATGTTAGCCTGGATCTTCGGGTGCCCAGGTTCTGCATCCTTTCTGATTCAAAAGCAGCTCTCTCCTTTCTGCGGGAGTCATTCAGAACCCTGCGGGTGTACCACCCAATTGTCCTGGAGGTTGGTCTGAAGCTCTGGGGAGCTGTTAGTATGGGTTGTTTAGTTCGGCTCCGGTGGGTCCCCGGCCACTGTGGCATCCTTGGAAACGAGGCTGCAGATGAATTGTCCCGCACTGAGTGTAATGATGTGGTATTATGTCGGTTTTCAGCCCGGGATCTTTACCCCATCTTGCGTGCTGCCTCCCGCCGGGAGTGGCAGACACGGTGGGACAGCGCCCCTACAGGTAGGCATCTGTACGCTCTGCACCCGGAGGTTACTGCCCCCCCCCTCTTCTCCTCGGTCGCCTTGGTAGGCGGGACGCGGGTCTTTTATCGCGGGCCACAAATTCCGGCTGGGTTGGAGGGGCTCCCCGGCCTGTGCGTGTGGGGCACCGGAAGAGACAGTATCGCACTTTCTACTGGAGTGTAGGCAGTGGGACCACGTAAGGAGGATTAGGCTTCATGGGAGCACGTTGGTGGAGGTCCTGGGTGCGGAAAGTGACTTGGGCCGTGGCCTTCGGGCAGTACTGGGGTTCTGCATCGCCACTCGGCGGTTTGAATTGTAGGTAACAGAAGAGGTGTGGTAGGAGCTGGCCATACGAGTGTGTAGAGTAAGTAGTTTGTAAGTAGTCCATTTGTATATTGAGGGCGTAGCATAATGGCTTCTGCTCAGCTTAAGTATGAATAAATAAATAAATAAATAAAGACATTACACGTGCACGAAAACAATGGGAAGCAATTAAAGTGAATGTCCGGCCTTTTACCTTTTAGTCTTCTGTACGCCGTAACCGGCGAGAAGACTATTGCAACGACTTTGTCCGTCCATCCGTCCGTCCGTCCGTCGCTTTTTTCAACTTCGCAACAGTACCAGATATTGACGACCATTGTTTACAAAGTCCATTGTTTACAATGTTCATTGTTTAATAGACTGCTTCGACGCGTCCATTGTTTACAAAACTAAATTAAATAATAACAGCAGTTGTATGTACTGCATGATAGAGGTGTGCGCCTCAACATTTGGAAGTGGAGGAACCGTCAGAAGACCGGTGCGACTAGGCAGTCGCTGTAGCCGCTTGTTTTCTTATCGGCTCTTTTCTTATCAGCTTAGCCGGGATCCAGAATTATTATGTAGAATCGATTAAAGTGATTGCCCGGCCTTTCACCTTTTTCTTATCGGCTCTTTTCTTATCAGCTCAGTAGGGATCCAGAATTATTATGTAGGTGAATGCTGAAAACTGTCGTCATGTGGTGGCTATACTCTGAAGATGATTAGTAATTATCCAGTATCTGTATATCAAAGATGTGGAACTACGTGCTCATGTCCCTAATCGTTACCCTTGCCTTGCTTGCAGACATTTTTAAGTAATGGAATTTGTTTATTTCAGATACAAAGAAAACGTGAAGAAATATTCAGCCATATTTCGAGACCAGCTTGAAAGTCCTGTGGACAGAGCTGCATTCTGGATCGAATACGTCATTCGTCATGATGGTGCACGTCACTTTCGGTCTGCGGGAGAAGATCTAAATTTCTTCCAGTACTTTCTGTTAGATGTTGTTGGACTGGTGCTGGCTGTGTCAGTCATTGTACTGGGTACAGTAGGATACTTAATTAAACTGACAATCTGTAAATTCTGTTGTAAGAAAAGGTCTAAAAAAGAAACTGATAAGAAACGACAATGAGTATTTTAGTTTGGGTTGAGAGCATACTGATTATTCTCCTCGTGCAGCCTTCGACAAACTGTTTTGAGGTAATGCGTTTCTACCGAATTAACTAGGTGACTGCTGTTACCTCAGGTATGTTGCTCTTATGTTTACAATATTGATTTCGTCTACAATGACAGTAGGTTTATTTATAGAAAAGAATTTTTTTGGTCACAGAACTAAAACACATTCAGGCTTAAGCTGAGTATGCGGTTAGTTGGTAGAATCTTCGTGATGATTAAGTAAGCTACTTTCAGTTTTTAATAATTTAGTCAGTTGTGACGCAAGTTTTCAGAAAATGTTTCAAGGCAATTTTTACAAATTTACTTGTTTCGTGAGATTGATAATTTCAGCATAAATCACTGTATATATGCCGTGTATTTTTCAGTACGATTGGCCTATCGACAATTAAACAAGACAGTTTTCATATTTTAATCAAAACTTAATAATAATAATAATAATAATAATAGTAATAATAATAATAATAATAATAATAATGTTTATTAACAGAAAGAAAGCACGAAACTCGACTGAGTTTGTATGTGCTGAATTAAAAAAAATCAATATTTACACAAATTAATATGCACATTTGTATATAGGACCATTTACATATAACACATAGCATTTAGCACATATAATACTAGTAAGTAACAAAAACAAAAATTTAAAATTTAAAATTAGAAGTAAAATTAAAATTAGAACAACTTTAGTCAAAACCCTAAAAGACAATATAATCAGTTAAAATTTAGCTACATTGATAAAACCCACTTTTTTATTTCTTTTTTCATACATGATGTATGTTTAATATTTCTTAGTTTTAATGGTATGGCATTAAAAACAGTTGGTACAACATATCCCAATCCTCTTTTACCATACGAGTTTCTCCATTGAGGTACTTTAAGCCATTCTGCCAATTCTCTTCTATCTCTCAAGACTGGTTCCTTAAATTCATATTTAAAGTAATTTCTTTGTATAATACAATTATAAACCATTTGTTTAACTGTCATTAATTTATATTGTTTAAAAAGCATTGTCGTATTTTGTCCGAGTTTTTTCCGAAAGAGTACTTTAATTGCTTTGTTTTGTATTTTCTGTAATTTATCAATATATCCGTCAGTAGTAAATCCATAGATGCTACAGCTGTATCTAATTATTGAATTTATCCAACTTTCAAACAGAATTCTTTTTGAAGCAATATTTAGGAAGTCTTTAATTTTATACAACATTGGTATTATTTTTCTAATTCTTAATACTAGGTTATCAATATGTTTTAAAAATTTCCAGTTTTCGTC
>JAHWFP010192350.1:0-27857 GCA_023313725.1 Lithobius niger | reverse complement strand
GCGGACTTAGTTTTTGTCCTTTAGCTGATGTGAGCTGGTTTGAGAGACGCAGTCGAATCGACGACTTGATATGGGAATGGGTTAAGCTGGGCAAAGAAAAACGTTTCTTAACCCTTTGACATACCATTTTTTTTCTGGTGAATTCCTTTTTTTTTTTAACTATCATATATGATAGTTGGGTCGGTCGTGGGACTCGAACGCGCGTTCACTTGGTTTGGAAACGAGGACGCTGACCACTGGGCTGTTGCAGCTCGCTTTGGTCGGGGTCCCCGGGGCCCCCTCACAAAGCTTGCTGCGCGCGTGCAGACTTAGTTTTTGTCCTTGGGCTGATGTGAGCTGGTTTGAGAGAGGCAGTCGAAACGACGACTTGGTATGGGAATGGGTTAAGCTGGGCAAAGAAAAACGTTTCTGAACCCTTTGACATACCAATTTTTTTCTGGTGATTTCCTTTTTTTTTTTTTTAACTCCCATATGATAGTTGGGTCGGTCGTGGGACTCGAACGCGCGTTCACTTGGTTTGGAGACGAGGACGCTGACCACTGGGCTGTTGCAGCTCGCTTTGCGCGGGGTCCCCGGGGCCCCCTCACAAAGCTTGCTGCGCGCGTGGGGACCTAGTTTTTGTCCTTAAGCTGATGTGAGCTGGATTGAGAGAGGCAGTCGAATCGACGACTTGGTATGGGAATGGGTTAAGCTGGGCAAAGAAAAACGTTTCTTAACCCTTTGACATACCAATTTTTTTCTGGCGATTTCCTTTTTTTCTTTTTAACTTTCATATGATAGTTGGGAAAAAACAGCTGCAATAGAAGCTGGGAATTGTGGTGCTCTTTGTAGATATTTATTTGTATATCATTATATACCATCAAGCATTTAAAATAAAAAAAAAGCGAAATTTTCTAATTGACGTACGTTTCAACTGCTTAGGTTAATTTGGTACGGAGAGGTGAAATTTGCTATACCACGACCCAAGGCTGTTTGCCGTGATGTCAATATGAGTCAGCCACTCGCGAACGAGAATAGTGGCTCTTTGACCGTCTGAGTGGACTAGCCCATTCACGTGATAGGCGCCTCACGCCAAACAGCCTTGGCTTGGCGTGTGGTATAAGTAACAGCTAGGATCTTTTATACGCCACATTTAACATGAGCACAACTGTATTTCTGGGAACCTTCTCTTCCCGAATGCACAGGGGTAGAATACCCAGTAGAAATCAATTTAGAAAAGTGGACACAGTACTACGTATTGAAGTGAGTGCAACGAAACTGTTTGCTACTAACAAATGGTTGTTTAGTTGTAGACCGATTTCGCACTTTAGCTGAGCCACACAACCCTGACCTATAGTGTTGGGTTTATCTTCAAGCAATATATTCACAGGTAATATCCCAAGTGCAAGGGTAGTTATCGATAATTTTTTGGAGCACGAAAGTTTTTGCTCCCATTAAACTCGTGAGTGCTTGTGTTGGCTAACTATTAAGTTCCCGAGTCACGAAGTGACGAGGGAGCTTACGACCAACTCAAGCACGAACGAGTTTAAGGGAGCAATAATTTGAGTGCTCCAAAAAGATCGATAACTACATGCAGCAGGAGGGGTATTTAATCAGAGTTATCTCGCGAGAATTACTTTATCAGTTTATTAATAAATTAATTACAAGCATTTATGGGGGTATGTAGCATCTCGGTAGAAACGATCACAGAATGTCACTGAAAATCTTTAATTTACGTATTAATAAATTATCCTAAATGTTTATGTAGCAGGTAAATTAGCTATACGTATTTACATCCATATTCGTTATTTGTTTGTATTTACCTAATCGCAAATCACTGTCGCTGTGCTGTTAAATGTCCGTCGTCTCAGCTTCGGTCGAGTCAGTCTGTTGCTCGCTGTCTTGGTTGCTATGGAAACGAATGCGGCCTCGCTATTAAAAACGGTTAAAATAAGTTTGAATGCCAATTCCCGGAGAGAAGAAGCATTGTGGACGTGTAAGTACATTGTATAGCATATGTGAAGCATATTTATTATCGGATAATGCGTTGCCGACAGCAGCAATAAACTGATCGGGCCTAACGACCAATTCTGTCGCCATGTAAAAAAATTCTTCTTTATGACGGTTTAACTCGTTAGCACCAGTCAGAAGCAGAAGTCATTGTAGCAATTGACGTCCCGTCGAAAACAATTAAATGTAACCTAATCTAAACTTTTCTCATATACTAAATTTAGCTTCTCATTCTTTAATAAATGATTGATTAAGCCTTCTTAGCAATTTTTAATATGCGAATCTGATGTTGAGTGATGCCAACTAGTTGTGATTATCAAAAATGCTCTTAATCGCTTACCACTTATTAATCGTGCTCTTGGCAAACCAATGAGTGCTGGTCAGAATAAGCAGGCTGTGATTGGCTCATACGTCAAAAATATCCCTTTCCCGTTGGCTAAAAAATAACGACGGCAATACCCATACGTAATATCGTAAGAGCTATGGAAATTATCGATAATTTTTTCTACCCGAGTGTTTTGGCCCCTATAAACTCACAAATGCTATTTAGGCAGACATTAATTTCACGAGTGCGAAACACTAGGGAAATTATCTGCCAATAAATAGCACGAGTGAGTTTAATGGGCCAAAACACGAGTGTTGAAAAAATTTGATAATTTACAATAGCTCGCGAGGTATTTAGTTAGAGAGTTAGAGAGTTAGTTTTTTTTATTATTAAGCACTCTAAATTACGTATGCAGAATTAAGAAATTATTTGGAAGTCGCCGCTGCCCTCCAAATATCAGCACACTGATTTGCACCACGGCCGCAAGGGACAAATTGATATTCGCCGCCACTGAAGAATGTCTCATTGGCACACACCTCCAAATATTTTTACTTTAAACAATTCCATAATAATAAATTATTAAATGTAGTACATATTTAGACTTTTTATAAAATTGCAAGAGTAAGTAAAGTAAAAAAAATCAAGCACGTACTAATAGTGGCATGTAATGAATTATAAAAACGTTGCTCCGAATTGTTGCTAGGTTACTTTAGGCCTAATGGTAGCGGCTGGTAGCTGCTTTAAGTTCTACTTGTGACAGCAGGCGTTGCTATGTTACAGAAACGATCGACACAGTGCGTATTTCGAAAAGAAGGCCTTCTGGATTGTTTTTGGTAGGAAAATACATACTTTTATTTGAAATGAATGCAACAAATGTATCGTAACATGCCAAAATTGTAACGTTTGAAGCGATTGACGCCTTGAAGCACATCAACTTCAGGTAGCACTAGCCATGTTTTGTATTACAGTGCGTCGACCAATGAAAGCTACGGGATATTTCCTTATGATTTAGTTTTAAATGTGGCCAATAAACATCGACTTACAGTGGTAACAACTCAGTAGCTTTCGATAGCTACTGGGGTGTTATCATAGGTAATATCCCGAGTGTGAGGGTAGTAATCGATAATTTTTTGGAGCACAAAGGTTTTCGTGCCAACTCAAGCTCGAACAAGTTTAAGGGAGCAAAAACTTGAGTGCTCCAAAAAGATCGATAACCACCCGCTCCAGGAGGGGTATTTTTAATCAGAGAGTATCTCGCAAAAATTATTTTATCGGCAGTTTATTAATAAATTCATTACAGAGATTTACGGGTGTACGTGAGAATTTCTGCATTTTGTAATAATGTTGTACTTTTTAAATTTTTTTAGCGAGTTTATTAGTTGAGGCTTATGTAAAGTTGCCTTTCAGTTTCGTTTTTTTTAATACGCTTCAGTATGTAGGCGTTCGCATGTTGTATCTCTGCAGAAACGATCACAGAATGTCACTGAAAATTTTAATTTACGTGTTAGAAAAATTATACTAAATGTTTATGTAGCAGTTAAATTAGCTGTATGTTTACATCCATTTTCGTTATTTATTCTAATCGCAAACGCTTTACTACCGTGCTGGACGACATATAGTAAACGGAGTTCTAACCAACCTTCAGTCTAGTCAGTCTGTTGCTTGCTGTCTCGGCTGCTATGGAAACGAATACAGCCTCGCTATTAAAAACGGTTAAAATAAGTTCGAGTGACAATTCCTGAAGTGAAGATGCATTGCGGACGTGTAAGTACATTGTATAGCTCCTATGAAGCTTGTTTATAATGGTGGAATGCATTACCGACAGCAGCAATAAACTAATTTGGCCTAACGCCCAATTCTGTTGCCATCTTTCGAATTACCGTTTCACTCGCCAGTTAGCAGCAATCAGAAACCAGAAGTAGTGTTAGCAATTTATGTCCCATCGAACACAATCAAATGTAATCCAACTTACCCCGATCTCACTTACTTAATTCATCTTCTCTTCTTTAATAAGCGATTAATTAAGCCTTTTTAGCATGTTAAAGCATGTGACTCTTGGTCGCATTTTTTGATTATCGCAGTTTTGCACTAGAGCACTTTTCAATTATTAATCTCCCTCTTGGTACGTCACAGCGCCTATCAGAATAAAAGGGCTGTGATTGGCTGATGCGCCAAAAATACCCCCTTTCCTATTGACTAAAAAAAATAAGTGAGATACTCAGTAGTAATAGCCCTAGAGCTTTTGTGGATAATACGGCTACTGTTTTCGCACGAAGCCTGTAACCTGACATTAAAACTAACGAATGCTAATTATTTTACAATTATATCCCGAGTGCATAGCGCGAGGGGTATAATTTCAAATTAATTAGCATGCGTTAGTTTTAGTCTGGCGTTAGTTTTAGTCTGGCGTTAGTTTTAGTCTGCGTTAGTTTCAGGCAGAGTGCGACAAATTTTTTAGCCGTATTATCCACAAAAGCTAGAGGGCTGTTTTACTAGACTATATCCCAATTCAAAATAAATAATAACAAAAAGATTAAGAGCATTATTTGTGTTTATTCATATTTATAATGTAATGCTACATTTTATTAGCGTACCAATCTATTAGTTCATAAAATTATTTGTCTCCAACGAGAAGTTATAAACGATGCTGCAGTCGGTGACTTTTTCCTGTTAAAAGTGCCGCGTCAACCAGAGATTGCTGAAAACCGCCATGAGATGGTGCTGTATGTGTTCCTACACTAATTTTTAATCGTTTGCTAATAATTACCATGAGATCTAAAAACTAAAAGACTAGTACGGTAAAAATTACAATTATTTATGCCAATAGATCGCTGAAGAAAAATAATGAGATAGTAGCGTAAAAAATTATAAAGTTTGATGCAAAAATACGAAAATCATAATGAATATATCGAGTTCGCCTGCTGGTATATATACTAGTCAAAAGCCACTACAATTAATTAGTAATTAGTATGTTTTAAGCATAGCTCGGCAAGTTGCGCATGCGTACAACGAAAAGGAAGAAGGGGTGTAATCGAGGAAGAGAGGTATTACCAAGGAAGAGATGGTGTTATCACCGGTAGTATTCCTCTTCCTCGATAACACCCTCTCTTCCTCTACCTTCCACCATGGTAGTAAGCGGGGTATACTCATTACTCAGTAGTAATAGCCCTAGAGCTTTTGTGGGTAATACGACTACTGTTTTTGCAACCTGACATTAAAACTATCCCTTGATTTTAGCGCTGTATCGAGCCAAAAAAATGTGTCTCTTTAACATTGCAGTGTTGTGGGCTTGTCATCTTAATTCAGCATCATTGGACCAAAACGAATATCTTACAAAGAGTAGTCATAATTTTTGTTTCACTGATGCTCAATTAAAAAGTAACAAACAACATTTCATCGTCAATTAGACACATTCATCGTCTCGATACAGTTCGTTTTGCAGTTTCAAATTTTAATAAAAAAAATTTCTAATAAAATTCAAAAAAAATTTCAAAAATTGTCTTCTTAGACTACTTCAGAGATGTTATTTTTGTCAAAGTTTCTGAAAAGAAAACAAAGAAAACGGACCAATGCATTAATAACAAATATAACAGAAAGAAAAATAAATACAATGCATTAACAGTCAATACCTAACAAAACCAACAAACGAACATGCAGTAACATACCAACGAAAAAAAATCCCAAAGAAAATTAAATTCCTTCAGTGCATATTTCTAAAAACACAAATTAATAGTACTAAAATTAAAACGAATAAATAAAAATCACATTACAATATTAATCTAATGACAAAGTTACTCACACTGGACCTCACCACGTGTCGGAATTGGCCTTAACGACGCTCGCGTAGTCCTGATTATGGAAGAAAACCTAACAATCTCCCTCGGAACCTCAGGAGTAGGTTGTGCAGGAAAAGAGAAGGAGGTTTCTCTCACATCGTCTTGATCAGTATCAGTGGGCAGTGGTGGTAAGACGAACGAGGGCTCTCTCGTTACAGAAGGTCGTCGAGTGGGAAGGGGTGGAGGAGTTGACCGTACTGTTACCAGTAGGATTTCGTAATCATCAGACGTACTAGATGGTACGGGTGCATACCCTCCAGACTTTGGTATCGTCTCAGCTGCTCTATGCCTCCACGGAGCTAAGCTGTGGAGTACTGAAAACGCCAATACACCACAGCACACACCGAAGATGACTGCAAACACCACGTTGATAACAAGCCCAACCATGATGAAGGACTGAATGACTAATTTTTAATCCACACTAAATACTCACCTCGTTGTTTTAGATTCCTTTAATCAACCTCAACTAAACCGTGAACTAAACGGGTGTGAACTAAACGGTTAAAATGGATTTTGCAAAGTACGACACCATCAGCTATTGAAACGGGACCCTAGACAAAATAAACGTCACTTACCTTTAACTCCTGCACATCACACACTGGCAGCACAGTTCGCAGGTAGGAGCAGAAACAAATTCGACGATGTCCCCCACCACATGGAGGCCCATCGGCAAAGATCTGTTACACTGACAATAAGGAACAAAAAAAAATAAAACAAAGAAATAGAACACGAATTGAAAACGAAAATAAAAAGATGCAAATGACACGTACAAAACGAAAAATAAAATAATCGAAAAAGTACCTACCATTGTGCACACGATCGTGTGGCGGATGGCAAATATTGTTTGCCCCGCCAATGACGCCTGAAATAAGAATTAAAGGTACACCACCATCCAATTATTTAAAAATAATTTAAAAGCTGAAAATTAAATTAAAGCTAATAAATCACAAAATTTTACCTCCACCACGTCCCATAAAGTGAGGGGCATTACCAGCCCCTCGTCGGGGACGAAGCTTTCATCCCCGTGCTAAAAACAGAAAAATAAAGAATATTACAAGATTTCAGCTAAAGGTACAAGTCATTTTTAAATTCACCTACCATACAGCATAGAACAAACTCGGTGAAACCGAGTTTACACAGAATTGGATGTGTCGGTACAACCATGTTGTTGCTTTGACACTCAAGACGCAAATGAAGGCAAACCATACTGAATTCTGTGATAAACCAGAAGCCTCGGGACATAGTTGCTACGAGAATATTTTTCCAATTCAACGAAGGACGCATGTGTACAAGAAACGAGGCCAACCAATTGTGGTTAATTCTCGAGGCTAAATCCGCCCATTTCTACGTCAGAAGCAAGAAAAATAATTGTTAGTTAAAAAACGAAGGTTAAACTTTACATTTGTGACGACAGAAGCGTGGAACATTGGATAGAAGGACCACAATTAACATATTTCGACCAGGTATAAAACCCCTCGGAATCGACCAAAATTTGTCACAAACAAAATTTCAAAAGGCCATCACAGAAGTTCTCCACAGCTCTCGAGGTAAGCCAATACATTACTGTACTTTTCTCTAGCTCTTATTTATTTTTTTTGAAAACAAAAATTAGAACTTAGACTTATAATAATTTTCTTTTTCTTTTCAAAAGGTATAACAAATATGGGAGAATATTTCGAATTCATGAAATTACAATTTTACGATTTGGGAGGTATTATTGTTAGTCGCTGTACCTGGTACAGGATTGTACGTACATATCAGACGTTTTGAAATTACTGAAGAAGGTTTAATTCACCTTTTGAACGGTGTAAAGATATCTCTACACAATTGGGCCAAGTTTTATAACCGTTTAAGCGCGTGGCAATTTCTCTCAAATTTACCACAAACTCATTATCATTCTGACAACCTACAAATTTACGTATTGTTTCCCACAGGATACGTCACTTTCCAAACACCCACCTACAACGGTTGCGTGGTAATGTCTGAACGTCAATTCGCTAATCTCACACATGCAGTAAAACGTGTTAACAAGTTGCTATTTAACAATCTTGATGTGCATTTCTGTTTCAACGAAAAGTGATTTTGTTTTCTGTTCACAGAAAAGGAGCGACAATGAGTGATTTTGTTTTAAATTTAGGTGGGAATATTTTGTTTAAAATAGATTATTCTAAATCAACTGCCCAGATCACCAAATTTTCAGTCATTGAGGGAAGTTACACGATCCATGAGAACCAATTATTCTTGGTTTCATTACAAGAATGGCAGAAATTGGAACCATTGTTGCCTTCGTTCGCGGAGGACAGTCTCCACAATTTATCTAACACACCAACCCTCCTATACCTTTCTTCAGAGATAGTAGTAACACTATACGAGAATGAATTTATTTTCTTTTGTGATTATGGGCTGCTAACTTTAACGGCTCAGCAGTTAAACGTGTTAAAAGAAAACATTGACCTAGGTTTTGAATAAATTATGTTTACAATTGTTGTCTCACCAATGTTTTTATTAAATAATTTCCCTCTTTTTTTATTCTAATAAAATTTACGTGCGTTCTGTATGTCGAACCCTCTTGTCCCAATTACGCCCAAACATTCAGTCCATCTTAGCAACAATTTTTTTGCACAAGTATCGGAATTCAATAATAGCATCAAAATTCATGTAAGAAAATATTCACCAAACCCAGTTGGGTATACCGCGACCTCATATGGGATCTCATTAAGTCCTGAGGATTTTTATAACGTCAGTGCTTTGTTTCCAGGCTGGTTGCCGATTGTTCAGCAAGAAAACCCACTCGCAGTCTTGATCGAGACAGCCAAGTGCACAGTTACTTGCTATCATTCGGAACCACTAAACAGAACCATAGTGAATTTCGCTAATGCATACAAAAAGTCTGTGGATCTGAAAGGTAGAGCAATTTAAGGTACTAGTCGACGCTGTTGACCAGCTTTCAGAATGGATACAACTTTTGTCGAATCACAGTTGAAAATTTTCAACAGAAAATTAGATTTTATAGTGACGTGCAATGCCGTCACGATCAACGGACTCTATTATTTGAAGAAAATTTCTGTCGTCGGTGACGATTTAAAACAACACTTGATAGTCAAAATTCCGAAATCCGTTCTGGAATCAGACATCAGTGAAAAAAAAACGCAAGACTATTTCGAACTGCGAAAGGTTCATTTTACAACAAGAACTGAAAAATGAATCGTTTGACACCCCAGTCTTCGTTGTGACTAATGAGATCAAGAGGTTACAGTGTGTCTCACCTGGCTCAGTATTTTTCGTTAAAGGGGACAAAAAATTAAAGGAATATTTAGAGAAAAAGTGCAATGTAGCCTGCGAGGAATTACCAACTAACACCCGATTGGCTCCCTCTTACTGTGAGATGGACAGATATAATTTCTGCCCTAATCACGCTGCCGCAGCTTGCAGCTTTTTCAAAGCTAAATTCTACTACAAATTTATTTCGAGGAATTAAATTTCAAAATTTTCCCACCCATATTAAATACCTCTCACCCGTCACTCCTGCATCAGAACGCACAACGACGACCATGGACCAAGACGTCTCTGCACCCATCTCTCCACCGACCGCTGCACAACCCAACGACGAGGTAGTTGCTCCCACCGTTCAGCCACCTCGACCAGCCGACATTGCCGTCCAGCCATCTCAACCAGCCGACTCCTCTGCCAGCCAGCAATACATCGCCGCTCAACAGCCAGAGAACCCAACTGCCGTCCCGCACACTTACTGAAGCATAGGAAACTCACCCCTAAACAACCTAAGATAGGCGATTTATGCCAGTGTGAAACAATCAGCTCACGGTCAGATGGACAAGGGGATGATGTTTAATTGTCTATCAATATTCGATCACGAATTTGACTTACAAGGATTATGCTTTGGTTCTACTACTGACTCGATTAATGTTTACCTGCGCTTTTTGAGACCAGTTAATTTGGATGTAGTGACCGTTTTTAGCACCCATTTTAGGTGCCGTCGCAGCACCTTTAATAGACGCAGTGAGTGGAATATTTGCCAGATAAACAAAACTAACCTAAACAAACTATGTTTCGACGCATGCAACTAGTGCCTATCGCGGACGAGTCTGCCTCGCTCGCTGCGGCTGGACCACCAACCGTCGCCCAGGGCCCCAACGTCTTGACAAAATCTCCGTACGTCCGTCCACTGGGTAATCTCGACGTCGCCATGCGCGAAGTATTAGCCAACAGTGACATTGACGATTTTTCCAAAGCAAAACTGTACACCCAGACTCTGCAACGTTTTTTAGACGTCCGCGAGAAATACGTGACGGAGCCTTTACGCGTGTTAATGTCTTCCGTGGGAGGGGTGACCACACCGGCCGGCGCACCCTCCATTCCACCCGCATTATCACCGTCATCTCTGAGCTCTACATCCGTATTGCCAGGCAGCTCAACGACGAGTACTTCGCCCGTTTCCACTGCCGCAGCCGTGCAAGCGAAAACGGACCCCCCCCCACCCCTTCCCTCGTTGCAGGGGCGCGCGCAGCGCGCAAGGGGGCAGCAGCGAGCGCGGCAGAGCCGCAGCAGCAGCCGTTGTTGTATGACTGGGATGAAGGTGCGATCGGAGACGTTGACACAGGCATGGACAAGCCTACTGTCCCTCGTATCCCGTACAACGAGCCCACTAAGAAGGACAGTAATCAATTCTGGGTACCGGATAAGTACCGTGGTCGTATAAGGAAATATCTGGAAGAAAATAAAGTACTTTATGACTCTATGGGTCAGGTGATAGATCACGAAACTGGACTTGCGATCCCCGGATCCAACGTCGTGCAACTAATTCACGGTCGGATCTCGGACAATAAGTCGTTTCGGACAAAGATGTTGACAGAACCCGGATGGTTGTATATGACCTCACTGATCCTGAGGCGGAGTTATTTACGACGTTCGAGCAGTATATCATTACCCCCACCACCTCCTCTGCCTCGCTCAGTTGCTTCATCCTCCTCCGGCGACAATGATGCAGCACTCGGCGCTCATGGTGGGCGGAGCTCGGCGAGCCGCAAACAGCAATTATCCTGGTCAAGCGAGTTTTTTTAATGATCTATTAAATCGTCTTTATTATACACCTGTCGACCCAGCCAGTCTGGGTGGAGTGAGGCGGCTGTATAAGCGTGCCAAAGCTATTGATTCTCGAATTACCTTTGCCGACGTGGGAAAATGGCTGCAGGCTGAAGAAACTTACTCACTGTTTAGACCAGTCACTCGACGGTTTCGCCGTAATAGGATCATACTGAGTGGTCCTAACGACACATTATCTGCTGATTTAGCGGACGTAACGAACCTTGCGGCGTTTAATGACAACTTCAATTTTTTGTTGGTGGTAATAAATGCCTTCAGTAAATTTGTTTGGGTTAAGCCGATTAAAAGAAAGGACGCACTCTCCATCTCATCGGCTCTCAGAGAAATTTTATTGATCCCAGGGCCTGTAGGGTTAGATTCTTCACTAGTGACTCAGGCGGTGAGTTCCAAAACAGAGCGGGTTGATAGTTGCTTAGGCAGCTAGACATCAAACAGTATACTACGCGCAACAAAGAAATCAAAGCAAGCATAAGTGAACGCCTAATTCGTTCCATACGCGAGACGATTTCGCGTTATTTACACAAAAACAATACCCAGAGGTTTATCGATTGTTGATTCGTATAACAACTCTTACCATCGCAGTATTAAAATGAAGCCGACCGAGGTAACCGAGGTTAATTCTGGTCAGGTTTACATTAATCTTTATGGTGAGGGGTTCCGAACCGGCGATCCAGTGAGAATGGCTTTGAAGACGCACATTTTCACTCGTGGCTACCATCCAAAATGGACTCAAGAAATTGTCTACGTGAGCGGGGAAAAGGACAAACATCCCATTAAGACGTATACAGTTAAAGACTCGTTGGGTGAGCCGATTCTAGGGACGTTTTATAAGCAGGAATTGCAGAAAGTCGTAGTGCCTACAACTTATAAGATCGAAACTGTGCTTAGGACTCGTTGAAAAAGGGGTGGAGGGACCGAGTATTTGGTTAAATGGCAAGGTTATCCAAATTCCATGAACACTTGGGTGTCTGACCTGGAGCAGTTAAGATGAGTGAGTATATTTTTTTAACCCTCCCTAAAAATTTTTTTTAACTCTTCCATGGACCTATTTCCGTATAATACGCTTCAAAAATACACCACTCGATTGTCAACACCCTTAAATCTGTCCCGTGACTACGAAGTTGCATTATGCGAAATTTCGTTTCCCAACAATATAAATCAGGACTCGGCAATTGTTTTAAAAGCGCCGACGAAGAAGCGAGGTTATTGGAATACGGCTTCACCGAAAGGAAGGAGAGATTGTTGGAGGGAGGCCATTTAACTCCTATTGAGAGTACGGCTATTTTACCTTCTACTAAGGGAACCATGGTACTCGAGTTACAAAGAGTTGATGAATCGTATTAATCTCGACATTCAAGACCTTGAGAAGGAATTGCCAGACGGTGACCACATGAAAACTTCCGATGAAAATCTTGTACGACGAAAGCACTCACACTTTTAATATACGTAATTACGAAGGCGAGGACAGGTACGTCAGGCTTTATTTAGGCCCTAAATTAGCTTCTCGTTTCGGCTTTCAAAAATTTGAAATGTTACCAGATGTCGTGGAGCACTCCGTTGAAAATTTAGTGCCCGTTTTGGAAACTACCAATAATCCAGTGGACAGCATCTACGTCTATACCGACCTTATCCAAGCTAATCACGTGGGTGACTACAAAGTGCCTTTATTGAGGATTGTGCCAGTTCGTGGTCAACCGGGGGAAGTTTGTAGCCTCGAATTTAACAGATTGTATTATTTTCCTATTCAAAAAGAATCATTTCACTTTATTGAAATTTTTCTGGCCGATGATACGGGTAGGCCTATAGAATTTGGCGATTATGGAAGGACCGTTGTGGTATTGCATCTTCATAAAAGACGGCCTTTGGTAGACTATAAGTAAGCTAGCACTCCCCCCTCCCTCGCATACGTCATTTGTACATTATGAGAGGAACGTGTCCTTACACTCAGCACTATCAAGAGCAGGCGGGGGAAGGATACCCGTATATTACGGCCGTCACGGATCTCAGGCAGGAAACGGCCTTGGTTCAATTTTATCTAGCTTGGGCAGAATGGCTATGCCCTTTTTGAAGGGGATAGGCAGTTTTTTGGGACGAACGGCTCTCTCTACTGGTGTCGGTATAGGCTCTGATGTGTTGGGGGGCAAGTCGTTTAAGGATGCTTCACGTGACAGTTTACGAAAGCTGGTCGCGATGTCATGACCGAAGTTGGAAGAAGATTGCAACAACGTGGCAGTAGTCGTAAACGGAAAAGAAAAGCATCTAAAACTAAAACTAAGTGTTGCAAAAAACGAAGAAAGAAAGCGTCAAAGCCTAAAACCGTCTTCGATTAAGCCTGCCTATATAACTGCCTACCATTCTCCCTTCAGTGTCATTTTACGTCAGGTGGGTCAACATGGCGTACTTTCACCCAAATTCCTGCGAGTGTCTGCTGAACAATTTAGATTTGTTCAGTGTCAGCGCCGTTTAGTTATCGGTCCAGAAAACTAAGATGGAGTATCGACCAGTGGCAACTATAGGTGCTAATCAAGTGATCGATTTCCTGGTTCCACCTTCTGACGATTACATCGATATCTCGAACACGTTAATTTACATGCGAGTTAAAGTTGTCAAATCCGGCGATGGGTCGGCTTATACAGCTGCTGAAAGTCTACAGATGGGACCCGTCGATTTACTGTTACACGCTATGTTTTCTCAAGTCGACATCAGCTTGAACGGTAACTTGGCTACTGGTACCAACGACCATTACGGGTACAAGGCGTTCATGAAAACCGTCTTAAGTTATGGTGATGAAGCGAAAAAAAACTCGGTTGGAATCCTCGCTCTTTGCACCCTATTCAACTTGTCAAGCTAGAGCTGCGCGAGGGGCTGAAATTGATCTCATAGGACAAGTCGGTCACGATTTGTTGAACCAGTCGCAACTTATACTAAATAATACTGAACTTAAATTTCGGTTCGTGCCTCAACGTGCAGAATTCTGTATGTATTTAAATACTGATGGAGTGACTGCAGCTCTTACACCCATCATCGTTCCCTTGGATGCTGCGCTCTACGTACGAAAGGTGACCCCATCCCCCTCCATCTTAGTAGCTCACGCCAGAACGCTCAGTACAGTTTCGTCGGCTAAATATCCTTACAGAAAAACTGATTTCAAGAGTCACACTTTGCTGCAAGGCACACGTAGTGCAACGATTGACAATATTTTTAACGGTGACGTTCCCAGCCGAGTAACTATAGGATTAGTCAAACACGCAGCTTTTAATGGCGTTTATGCCAATGACCCATTTTTCTTCGAACATTTTAATTTAACTTCATTGGCGTTGTCCATCGACGGTATAACTCACAATTCAAAGCCTCTGACTTGTGATTTCACTAATAATAAATATGTGCAAGCTTACATGTCGTTGTACGAAGGACTAGGAATACAGTATCACAATACTGGTGTGGCTATTTCTTATGCAGATTACAAGTCGATTGGGAGGACCTTATTCTGTTTCGATTTAACCTCAGATTCTAATTCAAACGATCCTACTCACGTGTCTTCAGTTAACAATGGTATTGTCCGTGTAGACTTGAAATTCTCCGAAGACTTGGCTCAAAACGTTACCGTTGTGTTTTTGGGTGAAAAAGAGGCTTTGTTGGAAATTGACGAAAAGCGCAACGTACTCTCTACAGAATGAATACGAGAGAAATAGACGATATCTTGCGTCCATTGTGTAGTGATTTTCTAGGTGTGTTCCCCTCCAACCATATTCCAAATGGGAGGGGCTGGTCAGTAATTAATCTCGACAAGTGTGACAAACCAGGGAGTCATTGGGTAGTTTTGGGTGATCGTGAATTTTTTGATAGCTTCAGACTGTTACCTCTTACGAGTACTTTGCTGGAACATTTAAAAAAGAGGTGTAATGGAGATAAGTGGTGGTACAATACTTCAAGACTTCAAGATTTTAATACGAAAACTTGTGGTCAGTTTTGTATTTATTACATCTTGAAACGTTGCGAAGGGGCTTCCCCTCTTCAGATAGTTGATTTTTTAAGCGTTAAACCTGATGTAGAACGATTTGTTTACAATTATGTCAATAATCTCGTAGTGTAATTGTTTATTTTTATGTTAAATAAATTTGTATAATTTTTATTTATTGTGTGTTTTTCTTTTTATGTTCTCCAGGTGTACTGATGTTCACGTGTGGGCAGTGCGGACGGACGTACGGGACGAGGGCGCTCCTGGCACGTCACACGAGGGCTTTCCACGACCGTAATCACGTTTGTGATGTGTGTCATCAGTCCTTCGCAAATGACATCAACCTGAGACGCCACTCCAGGCTGCACCTCATCACGTGCCCCGTCTGCATTTTCGATGCACGATGCGTTCCTTCATCACAGCATCGAGGCTCACACCACCCGACCGCCGGAACCACTAGTGTTCAGGGAAGAGGCGACGGCGTTTAGATCGTACTTCAAAAGGTATACGTACACGTTATCCAGCGATACGCGTGACGTTCGTGACTATTTGGAGAATGTGAGACGTCACCTTTTGACTTTGTTCTCTTCTCTACTTGGACAGATAGGTCAGTTTAAATTTCTACTCTGCATCAGCGTTGTTTTAGAAAAACTACGGTTTGATGGGGAAACTGAACGCATGCCCATCTATTTGTGCAGTGGTGCTTATCAATTGTTGTCTTCTGAATTTATTGATGTTGGATTGCTCAGTGCAATCGGTAAAATTCTTGATCAATAAGACTCTTTTCAGAAGCATGGGTTAGGGTGGGTGGTTTTTAGGATTGACGGTTGTGACATTCACGTTGGTCCTTAAGCGGTGGGTGTGGAAATGTAAGACTTGACAAATTATTGCAAGATAAGCATGCAGTAGTGAACGTTTTATGCGATGACAATAAGTGTTTCGTGTACAGTGTCCTGGGTGGGTTGTATCCCGCGAATGATCACATCAATAGAGTAATCCATTATCGTAAATACATGTCTTGGTTAGATTTGAGCGGGCTTTCGTTTCCTACACCTGTACGTGACATTGCAAAATTTGAATATTTGAATGACTTGTGTATTTTATTGTATGGGTAAGAGAACAAAAATGTATTTCCGATTTATTTGAGCAAACGAACCAGTTGTAGGGAAGTTAAACTATTGTTAGTTAACGATAATCATTATTGTTGGATTAAAAATTTCAATAGATTGGTGCATACAAACGATCAGAAATATGTATGTCACTATTGTTTCTCGTAATTCCGTTTCAAGGCCGCTCTGGTTGACCATCTTAATTTGTGTAGGACTTTTGCTCCTCAACGAATTAAGATGCCTACTGAGAAACTGTTCATGGTGTTTACGAGGTACGACCAGCAATTGCCAGTTCCGTACGTGATGTACCTCGATTTTGAGTCGGTACTGTCTAAAATAAGTTCGTGTAAGCCAGATCCTTCGTCCTCGTATACTCACAGAACGAGTTTACACCAACCGAGTGGTTACGCTTACATTGTTGTTGCCCACGATGGTAGCGTTTTCGCGTGTTTCGAGGTGAAAATTGCATGGAAGATTTTTTTCTCATTTAGATATAGTTTATGAAGAGATCAAAGTTATTAAAGGGGTAATGTGTGCTTTGGTACCCGATCATGCTTGGTTGTTAGACTATGCTAATTGCTAGTGCAACCCATTGTTGTATTAGTGGAACTTGTTCGGTGTTGGTGACATCAGGATACAGGACCATTGTCATTTGAGCGGTAAATATAGAGGTGCGGCTCACAATTCATGTAATTTACAGTACAGGTTTAAAGATTTTCTGCCAATTTTCTGTCACTGTTTAAAGTCATATGACGGGCATCTGGTAGTAAAAAGCCTGTCTTATTTTAAAGATAAGAATATTTCTGTCATTAAGCAAAAATACTGAGTGGTTCACCTTGATACAAGTTGGAAATTATAGATTTTTAAACAGTTTTCAGTTCTTGTCCGCTTCGTTGAGCACTTTGGTTGGTACCTTAACTGATTTTCCTATCATGAGGAAAATCTTCCCAGATACTCACGCTTTGTTAACCAGGAAGGGTGTTTATCCTTATACGTATTGTGATTCGTTTTCAAGATTTAATGAGACTTGGCTGCCTCCTAAGGAAGCCTTTTATTCAGATTTAACTAATATTCACATTAGTGACGATGAGTATTCGTACGCTAATACGGTTTGGAAAGAAACAAATTGTCAGACGCTAGGTCAGTACCACGACATGTACGTTTTGGCTGATACTGCTTTTTTTGCTGATGTGTTCGAACAGTTTAGGACTCTTAGTTTGAAACAGTACAATTTAGATCCTTGTCATTTTTACACCCTCCCTGGTCTGAGTTGGACAGCGGCACTTAAAATGACTGGTGAGCGATTGGAGTTGTTGACGGATGTTACAATGTACAATTATTTTACTGCAGCCATACGAGGTGGTGTCAGTATAATCTCTAAACGGTGCGTCCGTGCTAATAATCATTTGGTATCAAATTATGATCCCGATGTTGAACGCAGTTACATTATGTACATAGATGCTAATAATTTGTACGGCTTTTGTTTGAGCATGCCGTTACCTTATTCACATTTTGTATGGCTTACTGAACGGGAGCTCACTTTGCTCAATATGACTTCTTTGCCTCCTTGCATACTTAAGGTTGATCTCGAATATCTGGATGATTTACACGATTCTCACAGTGACTACCCTTTGGCTCCAGAACATATCGCGATAACTGAAGATATGTTGTCTCCCTTTAACAAGGAACAAGCTGCTAAACAAGGACCTTACGTTCCGGGTCGAAAATTAATACCTCATTTGATGGAACATAAGGAGTACATTCTGGCATTAAATTCACCAAGAAAGCGTGGTTGGCCCCATACATCTCTTTTAACAGCATGAAACGAAAAGCGGCAAAGAGTGAATTTGAGCGGTCTTTCTACAAATTGGCAAATAATTCTATCTTTGGTAAGGCTATTGAGAACGTACAGCGGTACATAAATGTGACACTAAGTACTAGCGTGAAGAAGTCTCTCAAATTGATGAGCAAGCCTACGGTCGAGTATTTCGATATTTTGGACGATAACTTGATGCTTTTCAAAATGCGTAAACAAGCTGTGACTTTGAATAAACCTGTTTTTTTAGGCTGTGCAGTTTTGGAGTTGAGTAAATTAATTATGTACTCCCACCACTACGACTACATGTTGGAAAGGTACGGTAAGAATTGTAGATTGTTGGGAAGTGACACAGATAGTTTTTTTTACGAAATCAAAACTGAAGATGTGTACGCCGACATGGGTCAATCTTTGCATCTTTTTGACACTAGCTCCTACCCAACTAGTCATCCATTGTATTGTATCGATAACAAGGCTAAACCTGGAGTTTTCAAGGATGAGTGCAATTCGTTGCCCATAGAGTCGTTCATTGGTTTGAAAAGTAAGATGTATTGTTATACTTGTAACAATAGTGACAAGAAAGTGGGGAAGGGGGTGCAGAAATCTGTGTTACATGGTACTGTTACACGTGATCATTACAATATAAGTCTACGTGATCATGAGTATTTCAGTTTTGAGCAGTCTAGTATCAGGTCCTATCTCCACGAAGTTTACAGCATTGTTCAAAATAAATTGGCTTTATCTGTGACCGACACGAAAAGGTTCGTTGATTGTACAGGATTGGATTCTGTTGCGTACGGTCATTGGACGTTATGAAAATAAGTATTTTTATTTTTCTTGAGTGTGACAATTATGACTACTTTCGTACGACAACCTTTTTCGTCATGCTCCGACTTAAAAATACTTTTTGTTTGCGATTTTTGTTTGTAATTTTTGTTTATTTTACATGCTGTCGTGCATATACTTATGTCTGTAATTAATGGTGGATGTTGTATGTTATTGGCTGGTTTTGGCATTTTGTATTTTATTGGTCGAGTTTTTAGGTCTTATTAAATGCTGAATGTAAAAGCTTGTCTCCCGTGTCTTACTTTCATTTGGTTGTTAGTCTTTGTTGGTAATGGATCTACACGTTGATGAGGTAGCTGACGATGGGGATTTAACTAAGATTGAACAGGCTATGTATTCAGCAGTACCTGAAACATACAGGTTTTATATTTCACATCAACTAATACGTTTAAAATCACGTAAGGATATACTAGGATGGACTAAAAACCGTGAGCTTATTTTTAATGGTACAGTTGTTACTGGGAGCGATATTGTTGAACTAATGATACGTTTCTGCCCGTTAATCAAAAAGAAACCCAAGCCAATAGGTTTTGACGAGTTACTGGTTGGACTGTGAAAAATTGACCCTGCTTTTTCCGTTAGACATCGAACGTGATCACCTATATGAACTGATGTTATTGGTGACTCGATTCATTTGTTGCACAGCTTTTATCATGGACGGTTATCGGCTGTTGCTCGATGCTGTGAAACATCCTTGGTTTTTTAAGACATTCTTGTTGTTGTTTTTATTGTTTAATTCTGTACTATTGACTTTGGATATTGTACGTATGTCCCAACAGATGACTGAAGAACATCTATTTGTTTCCTCCGTTTGTTTCACTAAAGATGTTATGAACTGTAAAACTGAAAGTTTTATCGCATCAGATTTCCTTTTGTTTTCTTCATGTGATAGTACTAGCGTGTTTGCTTACATGGATCGAAATGGTAACGTTCCTCCCTTTTTCACATGATGAATTTGAAAACATGTACATACATGCCAAGTCCATACTTGAGATGTAATTTGTGTGCCGATGAATAAAGCAGTTAGTTGTAGTTTGAATGGTTTTCTTATCTATTTCTTTTCTGATATTCTGATGCTTTCAAATATCTCAGCCACTCTACTTTCTCGTGTTTTCAATATCTAAGGAGGGTAAAGAAGGGTAAATACAGTGAGGAGGGTAAATGAGGGTAGAGAGGGTAAAGCCATGAAAATGAGACGTCATTGCCGGTGGGAAAAAAATGGGTTTTTGACGTCATTTCTGGTTTTTGACATCATTTTCGGTTTGTGACGTCATTTATTAAAATATGTCGGATCCAAAATGATGGACCGGAAATGGCTGTAGCACGTAGACCTTCTTAGGCCGGAAATGAAGTAAAAAACCGGAAATTTGACGTAAAAAAAATGACGTCACAAACCGGAAGTGACGTCACGATCCAAGATGGCGGCCGAACCGGAAGTGGCGTACCCCGTACATATTTGCTACTACTGATGCTAGGTTGCGGAAACGAATGACACAGTGAGTATTTCGAGAGAAAGGCCTTCCGGATTGTTTTTGGCAGGAAAATACATACTTTTATTTGAAATGAAATCAACAAACGTATCGTAACATTTCAATTATGTAACGTTTGAAGCGAGTGACTACCGAAAGCGTATCAACATCAGAAAGCGCTCGTCATGTTTTGCACGGTTTTGCATTATAGTGCGTCGACCAATGAAAGCTACAGGATATTGCCTAACTGATTTAGTTTTAAATTTATCCAATGAACATCGACTTACACTGATAATCACGCAGTAGTTTTTGAAAGCTACTGCGTGATTATCATACGTAATATCCCAAGAGCTAAGGAAGTTATCGATAATTTTTTTCAACTTGAGTGTTTTGGCCCCTATAAACTCACGAGTGCTATTTAGGCAGACATTAATTTCCCGAGTGCATAGCACGAGGGAAATTATCTGCCAATAAATAACACGAGTGTTGAAAAAAAATTTGATAATTTCCAATAGCTCGTGGGAATTTTAGTAAAAGAATTTCACGTCATATTTCAGTATTCAGCACTCTAAAATTCGTATGCAACATTTAAAAATTTTATAAAAGTCGCGCTGTCATCCAAATATCGGTGCGCCGATTGGCACTACGGCCACCAGGAATAAAATTGATATTCACCACCGCTGAATAATTTTTCATTGGCGCACACCTCCAAACTTTTTACTTTAAACAATTCCATAATAATAAATTAATAAATGCAATACATAATTTTATTTTTTCTAAAATTGCAAGAGTAAATTTAAAAAAACCAATCAAATACGGACTGTAGTGGAGCATAATAAATTTCAAAACGGTGTTCAGAATTTGTTGCTAGGTTACGTTGACGTTAGGCCTAACGATACAGGCGAATTAACAGGTTTCGCCACTGGCTTCTACGTGTGATTGCAGGCGTTGCTAGGTTACGGAAATGAACGACACAGTGCATATTTCGAAAGAAAGGCCTTCCAGACTGTTACTGGTAGGAAAATACATACTTTTATTTGAAATGAATTCAACAAACATATCGTAACGTGTCAACTGTGTAACGTTTGAAGCGAGTGACTGCCAAAAGCGTACCAATTTCAGAAAGCGCTCGCCATGTTTTGCACGGTTTAGCATTACGCTGCGTCGACCAATGAAAGCTGCAGGATATTGCCTAACTGATTTAGGTTTAAATTTAGCCAATCAACATCGACTTAACTGTGATACGCAGTAGCTTTTGATTATTACTGTAAGTCGGTTGTGATTGGACGAATTTAGTATACGATCAAGTGAGCAAATTTCGGTCAGGGAAATTCTCACTGTAAGTTGGTTGTGATTGGGCGAATTTAGTCCACGATCAAGTGAGCAAATTTCTGTCAGGGAAATTTGTAAGTCGGTTGTTATTGGACCAATTTAGTACACGATCAAGGGAGCAAATTTCTGTCAGGAAATTTTCACCGGAAGGCACTTCTGAAGATCACTCTCTACTTGTAAGCTGCCCCAAAAATAAGGTATGTAAACCACTACCGAAAAATACTGTTAAGTTAGAGGCCTACAAATGCTAGATACTAATCTTATTAACTTCCTGGTGTGTCACTAGATTTCATGTTAAAAGAATGTTAATACGAAGACTCAATAATTATCAAATATACACTAGTAATTTGAACGAAAGATTGGAAACGTTATATAAGTTGTCATTATTTAAAAAAAAATACTTTTTTAAATTTTAAATTTCACGCAATGTTTCTAGCAAAAGCTTTTGGTAATTGCTTATTGATCTAATTTCTCCCTGTTGCCAGTGACGCAACTAGATTTCTGGAGGCCTGTGGCAAACCCTAAAAGTGGGGCCCCTGTTCTCAAAGAATCTAAGCCATTTTGTTTTGTTTATGTATCTACCCACCTTATTTTGTAGTTTTATCATACCTCTCGTTTTTTTTATCTACCCCAATCTGCATGTGGTCCGGGGCAATGCCCCTCTTCCCCTACCACCAGTTGGAGGCTGCAATCAACAAGGCCACCTATTGATTTAAATTGTGTCTCACATGGCTGTTGTCCATTGGGTGATTTTTACCCTTTTTCAGCTTTGTCCCCTGTAAAAGGGTTTTACGATGCTTCAGAAAGCTTTACTATCACTTTGTTGCCTTTGCTGCATCTTGTCGTGTGTCTTTTTATGTAGTTCTCAAATATTTTTCCACATTTTAAACATTGTAAACTTGGTTGTTTTTTTCTGTCGCTATGTCTTGGCTTGCAGTGTAGCCTAATGCAGCGTTTCTCAAAGTGTGGTTCACGGATCGGCGCCGGTCTGCGAACGGTTGAGCGCCGGTCCGTGACCCGCTGGCCAAAATAAAAAAAAAATTGACCGTAAACGTTCAGATAAATAAATGCCAACTACTACAATTTTCATTAAAGTATTTCATTAGTTATTCTTACATTCGGGTAAACACCCCTATTAATTTAAGCAATGAATGAGAAAGTAATGCTTATTGTAAGAACACAAAAAAAATTACAATCGGTAATGATGAAACGTAACTCGCTGCAATTATAGGTAGCAACACATTTTTTAAAAATGAACATTTTTTCTCCCTGTTATTTAATATACACATGAAAATATAATTGATAAGTATATAGGCTGCATGAGCTTGTGTTAATGCATTACAGGTATGGAACTCTGGAAACAAAATGTAAAATATAAGACGTTACCGATTATGTATTTAATTGTATAGGCTAGGCTCATATCAAAATTATTGTCCACATATTATTTTTACAGAAGTGTTACTAACATACCTTGTTAAGGAAATATTTATGTATTTGTTGTTTTTCTTGCTTCATAGCCTGCACGGCACAGCAGCGCGAGTTTAAATAAAGTAGTAAAGTAAAGAAAACACGCGCTTCTCGCCCGGCGTACTGACACTGGTAAACTGTAATTTCAAGGGTTCACTGCAGACTTGTTAAATTCAAACTTCTTTACTTCTTCCTTAGACATAACGCAATTTACAAAAATAAACATTTAACAATCCGCACATGAATCGAGAAATTGTCCAACAAGACAGTTCGTGCATAGAGTTCTGTCCTTGTTGCGTTCTTGTTGGGAAAGACCTCTCTTCGCGCCAAACCATCTTCAATATAAGGGCTAGTTCTCGCTACAAAATATGGAAACTCTTTCGGTAAAAGGAACGCACGTGTCTCGCACGTGGAAATTGTAGCTAAAGGCCCGCATACCACACTTGGCAAATGTATCTTTGCAGCGTTCGAATAGAACGACGTAATTAGCCCTAATTACAGTCATTAGGTAATTACGGTCAAGTCAGCAAGCAAGAGATGGCAACTTTACACCTCCAACCCAACGCTGTGATTCGTCCACAACAAATCACGGTAAGTGCAGGCCACTAGTGATGCATATCACCAGGAACGCTGTACAGAAGGCAAAGAACAATCTCCAACCCTCTGAGCACAAACACATCACCGCACTTTGGCTGCACTGCACAACACACCAACACTGCACACCACATTTTGCACACTGCCACCTCTGCACACTGCTGCACACCGCTGCACTCTTCTGCACATTGCTACACACCACTGCACTCCACAACACCACTCCACATCCACAACACGGCAACAGGACCATTTCAATACCAAACGGCCCCACTGACACACCAAATACGACACACCAATTTTACACTCTGCAGCACTCAGGAAACTCTCTCTTTAACGAGCAATCCATCCACTTATGCTTACAACACACCACAAGAAGCCTTCAAAAAAACTTTCTTTTCGCTCCATCACTTCTCTTGCCACCCTAAACACACCATACCACAAAATACCACACACAACAACCCACCTCCCTGGATCCAACTCAAAAGTACTGTTCACCACTGGAGAAAACACATTTTTGCCATGGCAAACCCCCCTACACACAGCATTAGGGCGTTTGTCCCCCTTTCCCCAGAAAAAAAGTAAACATGCAATACACATCCAAACAATGCTAACAATTACACTGTAAACCTTGCATGTTAACAACAACAAGAAAACTTTGTCAGAAACCGAATTCAACAACACTTTGGGAGAAGCAAGCACACACTGAAGCTTGAGAGAAGCTTTCCCGCAACTGCTGCCCCCTCCCACTTTGTCCGGTGCCCCTTTGTTCACACTGACAGCCAAAGGCAATACCAACTTCACATAGTAATTTAACATGTGCAAGCCATCACCAGTCAATCCTAACCTAGACTTGACTTTTTTCCTCGTGTTTATAACCAGTAAAGCAGATTTTGCTTCCACTTTCACCACAACTAGGCACCTACACTTTTGCTTTACCTTTGCAGACAAAGGGCCACTAATAGCTTCCTCGTTCACTTGTCTGCTCATGACATTCCCAGGTTTCCCTCCTGAATCCCACACCTGATATCGCCTGTACAACTCTTTACCATTCACTCCGTTCTCTCCTTCCACTCCCATGACCTTCAATCCAACCTCATTACCAGTAGTAACCTGTGCAATCTCATCTTTCCATCTTTCCCTCATTCCATCTGCGATTTCCATCTTTAACCTCACCTTACTTCCATAAACTAAATCCGCAGGAGTGAGATTTGCCGTCTCACAAGAAGTAGACGAACTTGTAAACTTAGCTGGTGCTAAAACATCATTCCCTTTGTCAGGATACTCCAAATCCAAAGCCCTGCTACAGTCTTCCCTCGTTCTGTTCAACCTTTCTACAGCCTGAGACTGCGAATGATAAGGCTTACTATTTACAAGGCCTATTTCACACTCCTTCAAGAAACAAGCTGACCGTTCAGGAACCAACGGTTTCCCAAGATTCAATTGGAGTTCCACAGAGAACCCAATCTTTGAAGAAATCGCCAAGCTTTCATTTACTACCGTGTGTGAGTTAGCCTCCCTTACAGCAACCGCTTCAGGATACCTAGTCGCCCTATCACAAACCTTTAAGACATGCGTATTTCCGTCAGACGTCACTTTGAAAGGCTTTACGAAATCTACTTTCACCTTAATAAAAGGCTCTGCCACAACCGGAACTAAATTCATTTCGTCCTCTCCCTTCCTCACACCTTTTCTATATTTCTTACAGATTTCACACCACTCTATCCAATCTTTACATTGTGCACCCATTCTTGGCCCATGCAATACTTCTTGCAACCTGACAATGTTCGTTTCCGTGGCCATGTGCCCAAAATAGGCATTAACATGTGCCATCCTTACCAGTTGCTCCGTAAGCATTTTTGGTACCACTACCTGGTCACACATTTTGGTGCCATTTGCTGCCGACCATTTCTTACTTAAGTCATCATCCTTCCAAAAAAAAAGATGTACCTTCAATGTCAGCTGCCACTCGACATCCCTCCAACCCAGGATCAAGCACCTGCCCTTGCTTTAAAACTTCAGCTTTAACAGCTAACAAGTCTTGAATTCCTGCTGCCAACAAACCTACATTTTCTTTCCCTGTAACCGTTTCACTAATATCCATACTCCTTACAGAGTCGGCCACAACACTAGCTTGTTTATTGACTAAAACGTGTTGTGACTGGACAACTGTATCATTTTGTGCAAGCCCATTATCTTCGACCTTGACACTAATTTCAGCAATTACCTTTTTTCACTTGCAACATTTCTAACACTTTCCCCCGTTTCCTCACCTTCAACTTTAAAAAGACCATCCAATACATCACCATCAATAAACTGATCTGCAGCCTGCTTTTCGTTACTTTTCTTTCCATTGATACCCGTCTTCGACCTAGCTATCGCAGTCCGTGTTTTGTTTACCTTTGTTTCAATTTTCTGTAGCTTTTCGTAAGACTTTTGGCTAAGCAGAAAGTCGTACGTTTCGTCCTTGAAAAATGGCGACACGCCGCATTCCAGCATAACGTATCCATCTTCTGTAGCCAACTTTACCTTTGCCACAGGAAAGTCTGTCACGTTTTGACTTACAACTGACGACAAAACAACTCGTTTCCCTGTGAACGAACTAGGCTCTACCATTTTACTTGAAACTACATCCATAAATGCACATGTATCCAGCAAATAACTACCAGGCTTTCCATTAATCGTACGTTTCTTACATAACTGGCTTTCCACCGACTGTGTACCACTTTTACCTTTAAAAGAGCTAACCTCCTTTCCACTGTGTACACTAGGCAATGGAGTACATACATTTCCCACTGAGGCTTTGGTACCATTGTTGGGACAATCCCTTTTCAAATGTGAGCTCGAGCTACAAATGTAGCACTTACGTGGCTCGTCCGCCCTTAAAGGTGCTCTCCTTCCAGACTGATTATTGTCGTTAGCTTGCGGCCTTGCTTGCGCATTGTAAGCCGAAGCTGTAGTACCATTGCTCATACCATTATTACCTGAACCATTTCTAGTACTATTGCTATTGTTACCATTACCATTGTTACTGTTCCCATAGTTACTAGTACCATTCCCTTGGTTGCCTCCATTGTTTCTGTTACCTTGATAACCATTACCATTCCGATACCTGCCATAACCATTACCATTGTTACCTCCTCCACGGTAATTATTTGCGCCCTGTGGTCCGCCTTTTCCATTGTCAGAACCACTCCCCTGTCTTAGAACTGCTTCTTGGCGATTAGCGCAGTAATCGTCTGCAAGCGAAGCTAAGTTCAAAACAGACTCTTGTTTACCCTTATCAATAAGCCATACTCTTATCGGACTTGGTACCTTATTCAGAAAATCCTCTATTAATACCTGCTGGAACAATTTTTGGAAAGAATCCCCACAATCAAGTTCCTTAACCCATTCAGTACCCAGTGTTGTCAAAGTGTGAGCAAAATCTAAGTACGTTTGTTTATCAGTTTTTTTTGCTGACCTAAACTGGTTATGTAAACACTGCTCTGTAACATTAAATCTTACTTTAAGAGCTTTCACACACAGATCAAACTTTGCAAAGTCATCATCAGAAAGACGCATGAGTGTTTCCCGCGCTTTCCCTGTTAACAAAGACAACAATCTGAAAGGCCACTCTTCTTTGTTAAAGCCCATCCTATCACAAATTCTAGTAAAACCAGGCAGGAAAACTAATATGTTGTCTTCCTTCTCCCTGAAGGGTTGGCACAACTTCGTCATGTCATAACGTTTTTCTTGTTGTACAGACTCTGTTTTTACCTTTAATTGTTCTTGCTTAAAGGACAACCCTCTTGCCTGCATTTCATCATTATGCTGCCTAGCATTTTCGCTAATACGCAGCTCATGCTCCTGTTTCTCCCTCGTTAATCTATCTTCTCGTTCCCACTTCTCCCGTTCCAGCTCTTCGTGACGATCCAACCTTTCTCTTTCTATAGCTAATTTTTCTCTTTCAATTTCGTCTAGCCTAGCCAATTTCTCCCTCTCAAATTCTTCCTCCC
>JAHWFP010192335.1:0-25014 GCA_023313725.1 Lithobius niger | reverse complement strand
AATCCCTAACCCTGTAAATAACGACATGTAAGCATTAACATAATTACTGTTCGTAAAATCGCAATTTAACGGTTTCTCTTTCAGGGTTTCACTGAAAGCGTTAAAGAAACAAGACTGTGATGACCAAAAACGAAGGGATCTTGACTGTAAATACTATTATAAGCTTTGTGTCTGACTAATGCAACTGTCATGCATGAAGGCACATTACCATTAAATATGATATTGACCTGACCACTAATCACACCTGTGACCCAAGTATGTGTCATGAATTCAGTTTTTTTGTATAGGTATTTTGAGGTCGAAGTTAGGAGGGCTCGAGCATGCGCAAGCAAAATATTATTTGACGGAATCACTTTACGGATGTGTAGAGAAGCCTCTAGGAATTCTACAACAGGCACGAGATTCACCGTCACACCAGCTGCTGTTAAATACAAATGGATGTCCAGCTTGTGTGGTACGAATCGGAACTTGATTTCTGTGTTATTTAAAATAAGTTTGGGCTGCATAACCAGGTCATGATGTATTCTTCTCAATAATTCTCCGCTTTCGCTACTGGCAATACGTGTCCTCCGGTTGGTAAAGGGCATCAAGAAAGAGTAATATAGTTGAGTATCTTTAGCCTCCTTTCTGTAACTCGGCAATGTTTGTAAGCCTTATAGGCCTTATAACCATATTGTTATTGGTGCCATGGCTAGTTTTCCATTTATGGGACTTGCGAGAACATGGAATGAAGCCAAATATTTGTATCGCTGACGTTCCCTTTGTCAGCTGCTTCCAAGTTCACAACGGGCGACTTCGAAACCTTCACCTTCAAGTAAAACTATGTTTGCAATAGGTCTTCGGATCTAGGACCTATAAAATCCAACACTCGAGCCGCTGCAATACTCGCAACAGGCCTAAACTCTACCTTGTATTTTGTCTTCTGCATAGAAAGCTGACTATAGCCTACGGAAAAATATCTAGAGGGCTAAGCAAACACTTGCAGGAAGCGGAGTGAATAAACGCTGTCCCGAAGAATGTCATAGGAGAGTACAGTGCAAATTTTATATACCACTAGCCCAAACATGTTTTAATCCTAGTCTTTTTGCATTTACAACCTTTTTTGCATGATGTATTCTTCGTTCCTATTATCTCTGTCCCTCCTTGTATTTTAGTATCAACATACCAGCTATTCCTCTTGTGGTCCCCTGCAACCTTTTTACAGCAGATTTTTTAAAACTATTGCCAGCAAGCACAATACCACCGGTGCTAATGTCAGCTTCAAGTGCTTTACGTCCCAAATACGAACCTATACCCTTCAGGAAGGGGTAGGCTATGTGTCCTAGGAAACTTAGAACTGAACCGAAACCATGACTCCTTTGATTTGAATGCCCGAAATAAATGGGAATATTCACCAGCCTGATGTACATTGTAATCGCTGTACGAACACTACTTCATAATGACTAGTGAGAACGGAGAGGTGGGAGATAGGGTATTTACACATAATTGCTTCAACGTCGTGAGTGATGAAAGTGTGGCAAACAAATAATTCAACTGTAGCTAACAAATTCAAAATTACTTATAGTGCAAATTACATTTATTGTATGCCGCAGCTTCATAGTTACCAGTAATATGGCACTAATCTCTAACCCTAATATCGGTGGAACGAATCAGCTTGTAAACAAATACAACAATGTATAGCTGATGTACAGTCATCTAGTATATCACTGTTATTAACATAGGTTTGAGAAGTAGTTTGATGCAATCTGCATACTATCAAACTAACAACAGATTGTCAAAAGGTCAGTAACACAATTCTCACCTCGAAAAAGTGCTTAGCATGCACTTTTTCATCATGACCAATGAATATGTAGGCGTACCGACACCGACAGGGTATGTGTAATGGACTTTGTGAGTGAATGAATAGGAAGGTATGTAGACATGGCAACACGGATTCAAAATTGGAGGGGTGTACATTACGAAGGGGCATGGAAGCAGGGAATCACATCACACAAATTTCATAATAGTGCCTGTAGGCATGCCTAAACATTGAGGTTTCATGGTCCTACATAACAACAAATGATCGGATAATAATAGCTGAGTTTGAAAGACACTTATATAATAAGGACAGATGGTTTTATTGCTGTTAGAACAAAACTAATGTATTGAAGTGACGAACTGGCAGCAATGTTTATTTTCTAATAGGAGTAGCTTTACCTCGGGTCAACTGATACGTTTGCTAATAAACAAGGGGAATACACTGGTGCGCTTGGAACTGTATACGAATATAGACAGGTTATTTCTGATTCAAACCTACCAGTCTTGTTAACAGGAGTTGGAAAGGAAATGCCAATTATATCTAAATCATTCATATAAGGTGTGTAGTGGATTACTCTAGCAGGATTTCTGGCGGCAGTGTGCTGAGTGGCAAGAACTGAATATGATAGACATTTGTGATCTTTAAATAATAAATTAAAAACAGCATGATTAGAACCAAATGACAGCTAATACAGTACACCACACCCTCCAGAGTGCAGGATATATCGTCTTATATGTAAATCAAACTGTTTGATGTTAATGACGCCCCAACCAGATCCAATCATCCAACTGATGTAAGAGTTTTTCAATAATGAACTTGAGTTCGTATTCAATGTCTAACGTAGATACCAAACTTCGTGTTGTACTACATACCTAGTAAGGCATTCGCTCCTTTTCTCCGTCTATATGTAAATTATCCAATGTATCTGTGATACAAACAATGAATATTAACTGTGGTAATTAGATCAGAAGAGCCTTCTACTACACAACTATGTTAGATGTAGGTGAACATCTGTAGTCAGAGTTGTTTCATTGTATACATAGCGGCTACACAAGTTCTTAAATGCGGATGCTTCTAATGTAAGGGATGATAATCCGGGCATTCGCGAATGCTCTTCGTTATAGTGATGCACCATGGCTTCGTAAGTGTGAAACACCCGTGGACAACTAACGCAGGTCACCAGGTGACGTCTAGCATGTCTTCTCAAGGCGATCCCTGTAGGCATGATAAACTACAAGTGGTAAACCTACAAGTTTTGCTATGAACAGTCCGCACTGACTAATGGGTCGAGACAACCCATGACGAGTGCTGTAGGTTTATCCTCAACGATCGCACAGAAATACCATGTATACCACCGTTCAAACCATCTTATTAAAAAAATAAAAGAAAGGCGATAAAGAGATTGTGATGCAAGAGTATTTATACACAATAAACAAACAAACAAATACAACATTATTTCAATGATAGTACACAATTGACTACAAAGTGATCTGGCTAGTGAAGCAAAGTGAGTCGTCTAATAATAATTGTTGCAGACTAACCCTTTCATTGCATTAGTATGTAATAAATACAATAATATCCGTATAGTATACTGTTTAAAGTTTGTAATGGCATTGTGTTATAATATCACTCTGTAGGGCATCGTTTCTTTAGGTATGGAATTATAGAAGTTGCCAGTGGTAATTAATCATAACTATCAAAGTACTCGCAAGGCCCCCACCACCCAGTATGGTCCTGGCTTTTTACGACTATCTAAGTTTATTACACTCCATCCTCGATCTCTAGGTAGACGATTAGAAGGAAAAGCACCCAAGAACATTTTGCACCTCCCCTTTAAATTATCGTTAATTTCAGTTAATTTCTATGGATAGCATGTTACGGCATCCATTAATCTTCAATAATGCCTATCTCTCTCCTAGCACAATAACAATCATGTTTTGAGCAAGTGCTTCTGGTAAATGTAGTTCTAACTTCAATGCACCATTTTAAACAAGAGAAACATGTGTGACGTTGTCTGCACAATGATTGTTAGTCAGGTCAAAACATAAGACACTTTTACCATTAGTAAATTTTGCATAAATAATATGATTTTACGATCAGTAATTATGTCAATGCTAACATATCGTTATTTAAGTGAATCCCTAACCCCATAAATAACGACATGTAAGCATTGACATAATTACTGTTTGTAAAATCACAATTTAATGGTTTACCTTTCACAGTTTTACCAAAAGCCTTAAAGAGATTAGATTGTGATGATCAAAAACGTAGGGGTCTTGACTGTAAGTACTATTATAAGCTTCATGTCTGACTAATGCGACTGTCACGCATGATGGCACATTAAAAGTAAAGATGTTGTTGATCTGACTACTACTCACACCAGAGACCAAAGTATGTGTCATGATTTCAGTTTTTCTGTGCAGGTACTTTGAGCTCGAAGTAGCAAGGGCACGAGCGTGCGCAAGCAAAATACTATGTGATGGTTTCATTTTACATATGTGCAGAGAAGCATCTAGGAATTCTAAAACAGGCATGAGATTTGCCATCACACTAGCTGTGGTTAAATACAAATGGAACTCCAGCTTGTGCGGTATGAATCATAACGTGATTTCTGTGTTATTTAAAACAAATCTGGGCTGCATCACCAGGTCATGATGCATTCTTGCGAATAATTATACGCTTCCGCTACTGGCAATACGTATCCTCCGGTTGGTTAAGGGCATCAAGAAAGAGGAATACAGTTGAGTATCTTTAGCCTCAGTTCCGTAATTCAGGAATGTCTGTAAATAGGCATTATAACTGTAGTGGTCAATGGTACCGGTGGCTAGTTTCCCATTTATGGAACTTGCAAGAACATGGAATGAAGCCAATGATTTGTAGCACCAACATTCGCGTTGTCGGCAGCCGCTAAGATAACACCGGGTGCTTCGAGAGCTTCACCTTCAAGTAAAACAATGTTTGTGATAGGTTCTCATAATATTCGAAACTAGGAACTGTCAAATCCAATACTTGAGTTGCTGCAATACTCGTAACAACCCAAAACTCCACAACATATTTAGTCTTCTGTATAGAAAGCTGATTATGGGCTACAGAAATGATATCTACCGGGCTAAGCAAACACTTGCACGAAGTGGAGTGAATAAACGTTGTCCCGAAGAATGTCATAAGAGAGAGCAGTGCACATTTTATATACCACTAGTCCAAACATATTGTAATGCTAATTTTTTTGCGTTTACACCCTTTTTGCATGATGTATTCTTCATTCGTTTTCTCCCCGCCCCTCCTTGTAGTTTAGTAGCAACATCACCAACCATTCCTCATGTGGTCTCTTGCAACCTGTTTACAGCAGCGTTTTAAAAACTGTTAGTAGCAAGCACAATACTGCTAATGCTAATGCCAGCTCCCAGAGCTTTATGCCCCAAACATGAACCTATACCCTTCAGGAGAGAGAAGGCTATGCATCCTAGGTAACTTAGAACCGTACCGAAGGCGTGACTCCTTGATTTGAACGCCTGAAATAAACGGGAATTCCTCCACTTGCCTGATTTACGTAGTAATCTCTGTATGGGCACCTCTTCATGATGACGAGTAAGGAGGGAGATAGGTTATTTATATATCGTATGTGATGAAAGTGTAGCACAGAAATAACTCGACTGTAGCTAGCAAATTGAATGGCTCTTCCAGTATCGTCATGATGGTCTATCCCTATATATTGAATAGAAAAGGTTTGTAATAGTAAGTAATGAAGTATTCAAACTTCGACATTAATCACTTCTATAGTTTCACCTTGAACGGAAGATATTCTCAACAATGGCTTTCGAGAATCTCCCATTAATTGGGCTAGATTATATCAGTATTATATGTAAACAGATTGAATGGTTGTGTTGGTTTTTCCTTGACGAGAAATGCGGTATGAACGGAGGATTCGTCCTTCTCCGGTAGGCTAGGAAACTGCTCAGGGCGGAAGCCGAATCACGCGACTGGTTTAGAGCGTAAATTGAGCCGCACTTAATAGTCGTCAATGTCGTTATTCAAAGAATAACTATGTGCACGTTAACCATAAGCAATATTCGGTCACCCGTTTTTAGCTACGCATTTCATATGACTGTTAGCATCTTTCTGCTTGAAATGTTTTGATTTCAGTGTTAATTATGGACATCAAATCCTACATACTATCGTACCTTTTCTCGCTCGAGTACATAACAGAATATGGATCTGATCACTAGGCTTTAATAAACTAACAATTTTGGTTTTTAGAACCGGGGAAAAATCCTTTTCGCATCCAGTTCCTCTTTTTCTGGATGTCTAAACTCCATCAATAACAACCTGGCTTCTTCTTGATGACAATGTAACGACCCTGCTATTTTGACTGTAGGAATTTAGAAACGAAATCTGAACCAATGCAACCGTGTAACTGGCACCAAGCGCTAGAGGCGAAGATGAACACATAATGTAAACATTTCCATACTAGTATTAGAAGGTAGAGTGAGCCATATTTCGTCAGTCATTACTTGTTAACCAGGTCCTTGACCCAACTATTTAAGGATGTTGGGTAATTAAGCCACTTAAGAAAGTACTCTATACGATCCGCACATTTCCTGGTTTTAAGAACTTTTCAACTGTGTAGGTTTTGGGAAGGACCACTTTCTGCAGTTCTTGTTTGTAGAATGTGCCCAGTATATCATTC
Source organism: Lithobius niger (assembly GCA_023313725.1). Taxonomy (NCBI): domain Eukaryota; kingdom Metazoa; phylum Arthropoda; class Chilopoda; order Lithobiomorpha; family Lithobiidae; genus Lithobius; species Lithobius niger. The sequence goes on along the minus strand of JAHWFP010192335.1, from coordinate 18,529 downwards.
CCGTCATAATTACGCACTTTATAGGTGGGGATCAGATGCTTTAGTATTTTTTAACAAACACTATTTCATCGAGCCAATTTGGTTGGTTTCCTTTATTAAACCACATGTTCTTTCTTACTCATTCTCACAACATCATTTATTGAAAACCCAGATCCGTTCAAATTCACAAACACTTGCCCCTTATTTTGATCGTCAACCCAGTTTCGGCTCATTTTTATACTTCCTTGGTAGGAGTTGTGGAGGCTGAAACGAACATGTGTTTAATGTGCATGTAATGCCATATCATGGATCTTCAATTTCTAAAAAAGCAGTCGATGATGCTAGCCTTTATATCTTCATTCTCAGAGTTTTACTATTATCTCCATAGTGTTGCATACCCTTTTGTGTGTGGGAATTCCAGAACTCTGAGCCTTTTTTCGCTAAAAAAAATGTCTTGTTTTAGGTATTTTACTGAAGACTCCCTATAAAGTTGTTGAAATACTAATTCTAGCCATGCATGTTAAAGGTACAACTTCAACCCATTTTATAAAACATATGGGTAACTGCCAACAATCAATTCACACCATCATTAAACTTTGCTAAATTCGATACCTCCGGTAAATCAGCCGATATCACATCAAAAGGCCCACAGGTATGTCTTATACTCTATTGGAATTGACGAACTATGGGTTTGAAGAGCGTGTACGTCTCTTCACCATTGTTTAATTACATCTAAAGGAACCGAACGTCCAGTTGCTTTAATGGTTCTAGATCGACAATATATTGTGTCGAAGGATCCGTATGAAGCTGGGTCATAATAAATTTTTTCTAGTAGCTGATGCATATCACTAGTGGAAGTTGCTTCCCTGCGAGGTTTGTTTCATAGGTGATTGGTCAATTGGCTCATCCTCCCACTCGAGAGACACTTGCTTGTCATGCAGATTAATCAAATTCAAATCAATTACTGAATTGATAGTGGGTGTTTTGTGTCTTCGATACTGACCAGAGCAGCACAGTTTCTTTTTATAGAGAGTCTTCCATCTTTTATATCCATACTGGGAGCATATCACATATTAGATGGGCAATGTTTATCATTGGTACTTCATCCCAGTACTAATTCGAGTATGTCACTAACTGGTACGATCTCTCCATCACTATTAATTAACCAATTGTCCAGCATCGTCGTATCTCACTCTCCCAATATTTAGAAAACGTATAATTCTACCCTGTATTTTCTTGCACTTCGGTTAAATCTACACCGTAATCACTTCCATTTTCGGAAGACACATTACTATCAGATTGGGCTAAATTACCATTGGACGTATCGGTCTTAAAGGTAACATCCATAGCACTCCTCGGCCCTAAGCTGCACAAGATGCGCCGAGTAGCACAGCTAAAATTTTTTATCCACATCTAAGTATTTCTGGAGCATCTGAGTGCATAGCTTTGCCTTCTGATAGTCGTCATACTTGTCGTTAGCCAATACTTCCCTCATTGAAACATCTATTCTCGATCGAGGATGATTGAAAAAGATTTAGTAGGTTCCAACGGCTGAGAGGTTGGAGTACCGATCATGGGTATTAACTGTATTCAAGTGAACATTGCTATTTACACCTAAGAGATCACCCATTGCATTGATAATAGGTCCTTCTAATGCCCCAATACGGGACCTAGTAACGCTCTTATAAAACCTCCAGATTGATTTTTAGACAATTGCTGTTGCTTCTCTATGAGAGCGGTTTTCACAGATAATGCTATTAATGTTTTTTTTTGTAGTTCTTCAAATTCTTCTTCTAAGAATTGCTTGACAGTACACAACCTTTGAGATGATTCAAAGAACAGAGGCAAATGAAATCTTTAATTTTCGGACACTCCAATAGACCCTTGTTCACAAGTGGTTGGATTTTCTTTGAATGCAGCAACCCTAATACTGGTATATAATCCTGAACTGTTTGCATTAGTTGGGTAAGCATCTTTTGTTCTGTAATGTGTCTTAATATAACATGAAACTAACGATATTTCTTTGATATTGTACCAAAATCCTACAATGAATCCATTTGAAGAGACAACAAAACCAGTATTCGAGTTGAACATTCTCGTCTTCATCTAAATCCTGTTGCTCTTAACATTTAAAGACATTCCTAGCCCCTTCTTCCTTTTTAGTATACCTCCGCGTTGTGCATCATTGTTATTTTGTCATAGTATTTTTTGATCGCGTTCGTTCCTTCAACCATTTTAAAAAATAGAGAAATCTATCTGCTGCCTATTTGCTGGTAGGAAGCTGATCATTTTTCCATTTCTTGTAGTATTTGTGTATTGTACTCCAATCTTGTTAGTAGCATATATAATACCAAGGAAGATCGTTGACGTCTCTGTTTGTGCTCTCCACATGTCTAACAGTGAAGATATCAATCAGCCTTAGCAAGAATACCCTATAAATTCTTGGCCTTAGTGATTAACTGTTGGTGTGTTGGCTAAGGCTGATGGCACGTATTTCCTTACGTGTATGCGTAAATAGCTTTCACATTCATTTACATTCAACCCTCTCCAATGTCGGTCGCCACTCGCCATTTGGCGAATTGAAACCAATCGTTGGCGACTTGGAATTTAGCACTACTCCCCAAAACGGCGACTAGCAATAGAAAATTGCGCTCAAATAGCGATATCTCGGGAACCGTATAAGCTGGAGACGAACGGTTTGCGGCGTTATGCTCAGGTTTACAAGGGCTATACAACAGCATTTTCTGCAACAATACTGGGGTAAAAGAAAATTTTACAACTCTATAAATGCAAAAATTAAAGAAACCATGCATTGTGCAAGATGTTTTTGGTATGTTGTGAGTATAAATTCTAAAATGGCGAGTACTTTTTAAGGTCTATAGGTCAGTGGCGACTGCAACTGGAATGACATTCGAGAGGGTTGTTTACATTCATATATACGTCGCCACCCAAATCTACGAAATTTACCGGAGTGACTGGAAATGTTGTAGTGTTTGCCATTTTTGAGTAATCATGGTATTATAAGACGTAAATCTAAAATGAAAAAAGAAGGGAAATATTAGTCTAACTTACATTCTGTTTTCATTTTTAGTTATACATCTTCTCATCATCGTGCAGTTCTGTACACCACCCATTTACTATATATACACAATTTCTGAATACTCTGATTTGACACGAGTAATGTTACTTTACACACAATATTAAAAAGCGTTTTAGTAATAGACATTCTGACCTCTACAATTAAATCACCGTATTTAAATATGAGCGTTGCGCCATGTAGGAAAGCTATCAGACATGAGTCGTGATTCTTGAATTGTGAACTTTATGTTTGAATTAAATATGTAAAAATGGTTGATTTTAGTATTACTTGCTATTTAGATCAGTATTTGTCCGTCTACGTATTTAGCACCATCTAAAGTAATATTTTATCACAGTTCTGTGACATTGGTAGCTATCAGATTAGAAAAAAAAGACAATATGGGGGTAAGTTGATAAGCTCGGTTATTTACATTCGTCAGTTAGTTCCTGAAGCAAACTGTCAGTAATTGTATTTTTTAGCCAGCTACTTATTAATCACGCTTTTCTTGTTAATGTCTTAAACTGTATTTGTGACATTGTTATGGGAGCGATTAATTCATGTCTTAAATGACACTAATTCCCCTGCATCAACTTTGATAGTTATGTTGTCACATTCATATAACATTCCGGACTCATCGATCATATTTGACCACATTAAAAATGTCTGCTTGTGAAACTCCCAGTCCACAGGTTGAGTAAAGAAGCTGTATGCTAATTATACATTGGTATGGGTCTGGTTAATGAACTGTCTTAACTGTTCATACAATTTTGGGTGTGATACCATTTCTGGTAGATTATCAGTCGAATCAAATAATAATGTTTCAGCCATTATCGCTTTGTAATCATACAATGAAAGTAACGGTACTTGTCTATTGACATAACAAACAAGAAAAAAACAATGAAACAGATGTGTTACACCTAATGTCTAATAAAACTTTACTACATTTGTGAGAGACAACACTTCTTACACCACAGATTAAATCACTCACCCGGATAGTCACGGGTTCAAGGTTAGCTGTAGCTTGACTTTCACATTGAAGTGTCCATCTTTTATACTAGTTTTGACTAATGTCACGTCCATTACCTCATTGTTAACCATTCACACGCTACTGATGTCACTTGAATGTGTCTAGTATTATTAGTGTTTACTCAAGACGTATGCATTGAATTCATAACGAGCCTTATTCACGTTACGATGGCAATCGATTTCTAATTCTTTATTAATTATGTCTTTGTATTAGACCCAGAAATTGGAACACATAGCTATGTTCCCACGTTATGTCACTGCATATTCTCACTTTGTACATTCATACTTCCTCCTATTTCGTATTAAGCATCGAAGTGGAGTTGAATATACACTGTACTCCAGTCAGTGATATTTGTTTTGTGTATTTTGCAGCTAGTTTCCTAGTAAGTCGTGTTTGTTAGAAACTTCATATGTCCATCGGATACTATTATGTCTCTCAAATTACGTTATTTTCCTCATTTCATTTCAGTTTTCCATTCCTTGTCAATTTACATTTGTTGAGACGCATGACCCTGCTTTTAAAGCTGAACCATCCTCGATATTCTCGGGTTACTTTTACATTAAATAGTAAAAAGTAGCTCTCACTATTTTTACACTAATTAGTCTCGACACATTTCGAACTACTGCATTTCCTTACTGCTACAATGATGCTATGAACACAATAAAAAAACTGCACGTTTGTACTGTATATTGTAACTATTTACAATTAATTACAATGACATAAGGAATACAGAATAGACTGATGCTATAGCTATGCTTCTTTGTCAAAAGTGATTTTTCTGTATTTTCGCTTTTTTAATTTTTGTAATCATCCCCTTTATTAACTCACATTACAGAGGGTGCGCCATTTTGAAATTAATACATGAACACGAACTTTATCGTTTTGGTTTGTTTTTTCCGTATCAAAACTGCCATCTACTCCTCCAAATGGAAACTGAATCCTGCTCCCCACACATCACATGTTATTGGCACTACCATATGTCATGTGACATCAAGACATATCGATAGCCAACTCATTCAGTTTATCAATCGTCAATTGAAAGTGAAATTTTTTTTACAATATATACAGACATAGATTAATGATTTTACTTAACACCCATCATTTCGGATGTGATGTTGTTGCTGAAGTTTTTCAAACCGAATCTTGCCCCTGGCCTAGATCTACTCAGAAATCACTCAAATTCACTTACTCAAATCGGAAACCAGGATTTGAGTCTACTCGTCGGGTATTCAGTGGATGTTTGTTTTTTTCAGCAAATTAACATAAGGTACTTTTTATTAAGTGTGTAGAAAAGCTGGGATTAGTTAAAATTGGGCAAGTGGCCATCACAGTTTTTGCCAAAGCACGGGACAACGAATGCCATTAAGTTAAACCTGTTTTCTTCACTATAAGCTAAAAAGATTTACTACGTCAAACCTGAATTGCCACTTAATAGTATTGATTCCTAAATCTAAATTGTTATACGGCTTTAAAATAGCTATTTGACTGAGTAGTGCTATTGCTGAGTTTGGAAAATTAGCATAAGTTTGAATTTAGTACTTACTATTTTGTTTGAATACTATAACTAATAGCTTGGTGTGAGGTTGAGATTTTGTAATTCTAAATTTGCGTCTTACCACTGCACTCTATAAGTGATCAGGAGGAAGAAATTTCTTTTAAAAATCAAGCATAGATAGTTGATTATAGTAGTGGTAGACATACAATTTCATTGGATTCTTCATTAGAAGATATAAGTTTACATATTATGACAGACATTAATGTTAAGAAGTTTGAAGAGTTTGATTGGTGTACTGAAAGTTGGTTGTTTAATTATGATAGAGTGGTATTGCATTTTAGTGTATTTGATGTTCAGGTACAGGGTGGCATACAAAAGCTCAGCATGAAATTCCCTGATTTTTCCATGTTTTCCAGACCAATATTCAAATTATTCCCTGATTTCTTGTAGGTGGAAGGAGGTACATTACAGGTCTCCGAAAGTTTTTCAACATCTCACTCAAATTGCAATAACCACATCGCATTGCTTTGCTAAATCAAAAATTGCACTGCCCTAACTGGTGTTGGTAAAGAGCAGAAATGCCATAATCTAAACAAAACTAGAAAAGGACTTAAAAATGTAACGTCCAATATTACTTAGGCCTAAGGAGTTTTTGCTTTATCAGAAATGAAACAAAAAGAACATGACAGTTTTAATTATAATAAAGAGGAAGGCTTTAGAAGTAAAAAATAATATATTAATTAGCGATTCTTTACAGAGGAAAAATACTTTCCGAAAAATGTTGAAATTCAGAATATATTTATCAAGTTCCCTGATTTTCCCCTGATTTTTCCAGACTTGGTAAATTCCCTGAAAGTTTTCCAAGTTTTACAAGTTTTCCATGTAGAACACCACCCTGAGATACCAATATTATGGGGAAGAAAATGAATGCTTTGGTCAAGAGTTTGTGCTTGTCAGATGAGCCTAGCTCGAAGGCCCTAGCAGAACTGAACACCTTATTAAAGCTTTACCTAGACCCGGTCCCCAAGTTTTATCTCAGGGCGCATTAAATTACAAAATCAAGTTCCCTGATTTTTCTCTGATTTTTCCAGACTTGGTAAATTCCCTGAAAGTTTTCCAAGTTTTCCAAGTTTTCCAGGTAGAACACCACCCAAAGGTACCAATATTATGGGGAAGAAAATGAACGCTTTGGTCAAGAGTTTGGGCTTGTCAGATGAGCCTAGCTCGAAGACCGTAGCAGAAATTAACACCTTATTAAAGTTTAAGCTAGAACCAGTCCCAAGTTTTATCTCAGGGCGCATTAAATTACAAAAGTGCGACCACATCCCAGGGGCATCAATTTCCTCCTACATTAATGAAATTATGAGGCTAGCAGCTACTTGTACACTTCAAACGTTCTTAAATGAAGCTTTACATGATATATTGTGTGCAGGTTTAAAGTGTTCTGAAACCCCAAAACACCTTACGGCTATGAAGCCTGAGGATGTAATCTTTGAAAAAAGCCTGTAAAACACCTCTTGCATTTGATCGAGCTGAAAAGAATGTAGCTAGGTTTCCTGATGGGTCATCAATTTTTCAGGTTAAAATTAATAAAGGTGCTAAGCCTAAAAAGGAAGTAATCTGTCATTGTTGCGGCGAAAGAAGCTGTGGTACGTTACAGGCAGCTGAGTAACGTTTGCACACATAACTCCCTCAGGAGTGGTTCGTGGTAGTCATAGCCCTGTTTTGGTTAAGACTTGGTGGTGAAAATACGAGTGTGTTTCTTGATGATGAAATGCGGTAACAATATCATATTATAACAATGTCTCTGTAGCCTGATTAGCTGGAGTTATAGTAAAGGAGGCCATTGATTATTTGTCTTGGGTCAGCTGGCTGGATGATTGTATGTACATTGGTGTAACAATTAGTGTATACTTCTCTTCATTGTTTATTTTTATCCTTTTTATATCGAAGCCAATTTTATTGGGACTGCTCCAAAACTTAGTTTTTTTCTGACTGCAACTCTCACTGTGGTTAGGACGTGTTTGAGGGTGAAGGAAAAAAAGGTTTATTTACCATTTTTTGGAAAGTTAAGGCTGGACATAATTTCGCACGATTGACTGCTATACCAAAGGAAGTTGGCCAGATGTGTGAGTTTAATTGGTAATGCTTTACCGAATTGAACATTGAATACGTAAATAATGAGCTGACAGGGACTCTAATGAATTCAGAATTTGGACTTGACAGGAGGACTTAGCCGGCGAGAGTAGTGAGAGAAATCATGAACTTTGACAAGTTTAGGAGCAGTCACCAACATAACGTGCAACGATGACGAACTTGTAACCTCAACTAACACCCAAATTGAACGAAGATTAAAAGCAATTAAGACCCATGATATGACGTATACGTTTGTCTTGTACTTTGGCAGTTTCCTACCTATATTGTTCGTTCTACAGCATGCCGATCCTTTGTCCTCTAAAGCTACGTTTTGCGATAGGATTTTAGATAGGCCATTTAATGTTATGGTCCATAGGAATTAGAACACCAACGCTCTGTCTACCACAAGGCGGAAGTAATCAGTTACCAATTAATAAACATGTTTGATTGGGAACACGACTTGACTGAGGTCGAGCTCAAAACGCTCAACAGTTTTGGTAGCAGTGCTGGTTTGCTATGCTGCACCAGTTTTGGTTGCATGGAAGCGCGGTTATTGCCGCTCTAAAAGTATTGATAGCAATAACAGAATAGCAAAATGTGCGGCTATCACAGCTCTACATAGTTTTGGTACGACTATTTTAAGTAAACAACTTGTAGACATCAGTATCGAACTTTTAAGCACTTGTCCGCTGTGCTGTAGCACGTCAGAAGTAGGAGAAGGAACTTTAAAAAGGGCACACGAGAACCGACTTGGTTCGTGTGCCGTATTAAAGGTGACAAGTTCATAAGTCAACTGAAATTGCACATTTGCATAGCTTTTACTAATATTCTCATATGCTAAGTGCATAGCCATTTTACACTATGCTACTAGCTCTGTTCCTCCTGTCCGACTAATTGTCATACTGTCATTAAATTTTTTTTGAAGAGAAGTACAATTTTCCAGCAAGATGGCACAGTGTTGGGCACAGCTACAGTCACCACCAAGGCAAACGTTCCACCTGTACAAAGGGATACCAACGCTCACCAGGCTGGAAGACTACAAAGTTTGGAGGACTATGTTCACCTGCTTTTCAGAGGAGAAGTGATGGATTCCAGAAATAATACAGCAAGATCCACCAGCGGCAGCAGCTGCAACGCTGGCCGAGATTCAGGTGTGGAATCAGCAAAATGCGGAGTGTAAGTTGGCCCTGATGCGAACACTTACACCAGCATTGGCAATCCTGTTCCTCGACGTTCCAAGGGCGCGACACATTTGGGAGCGTCTGACTCAAGATTTTCATAGGCCTGATCCCTTTAACCAGAAGCATAAACTGAAAGAACTAATGTCAATGACTATGTTGCCATCAGAAGACATCAACACCTATATCAGGGGCCTGAGGGGTAATGGAAGAAGTAACTGCTATAGGTTAGCCGCTGACCGAGCACGAAGCGTGTAATATCCCTCACTAGTAATAACTAGGGAAACTCTCCTGCGATCAGGGCGAGCACTCACAGCAACACTGCTTCACACTGAACTAACAGATTCCCTGAAGTATACTTTCTAGGAAATTATACCGTATTCGCATGTTGTAACGATGCCTCAACAGTCATTGACATATTTGGCACCATCAGTCAGCAAAAGTACAGCCATGCCTAAGCAAGATGTCAACGGAAAGCCGCGACCCTATCTGGAATCATCTAATGAGAGCCAAGACGCCCCAGTGGCAACTCAAATGTACTCACGTACGCGGTGGCGAAGACAAGCTAGACAACATGATGTCAAACCAGAGGCGAGTACTTAGATTCGTATCAGAGGGCCAATCTAGCAACCGATCGTCAGCCCACGTACTAACAACCCAGAAATTCTCCTGGGCTACGCTGCATTTACTGCAAAGATTTTTCTCATGGATTTCGGTCCTGTGACCAAGTTCAGGAAGGTGTCCTGGCACCTGGGCCGAGATGTAGACAATGCTTCGGATGGGGACAGTTGGAGGTCTCGTGCGGCACTGCAAGCTCGTATTCAGCACCCCAAGCCAGCCAACATGCACCTGTGGTGGCTGACTTTAGAGACCGAGCACCAAACCGTGACTTGGGGCAGCGAAATGAGAGCAATAATGCATTTGCTCGGGAGACAACTAACCCGAATTGTGTCTTTTTTACGACAGGACCATAGGGCGTATGGGTTGGTAACAAACAACAGAGCAAGGCTTAACCAGGAACGAAGCCAACAAAATGAACTGATTTCATCCGACAGGTTGTATAAACCTAGCAATTTTAAGCTAACTCTTAAGGGTAAAAGCTGTACCCAACAAGTGTTACAATCCTTTACTCATGATAGTGGGTCTAACGTTGTGTTTCTTGGCTGAATGTTATAAAACTGTAGATCGTAAATAATGTCCGAGGTTAAGGTACCTTTGGCGTCTTATGGGGTCAGTGACTATGGGATATTAATTGGCGATATAAGAGTTACTGGCTATGGTCGTAGTGGCAGATCCCTAGGACGCCCATTCATCTTACACAATGTAGTTGAGATGCCAACAGCTGCGAATAATTAATGTCCGCAGCTCGGCTTTTAAATAGTAATTTGAATAGCAACATTAGGACAAAAGGTGTTTACGTGCGACGGAGTGATAAGCCGTACAATTTAGTTATGTATGGGCCACGAGCCAATCACTTATTTACTGTAGATTTGGACAATGATACAACCTATGATGTAGAGGGAAACACGATTGAATGAGAGATTTATGCTGCATATGCAGAAGATACGGCACAAATTGTTTTTGGGCTCTATTACGAAATATGTCCATCACCTAACCTAACAGCTGAGTTTAGGCCCGAATCATCTGCCAGCAAAACTCCCTAGCAGGAATATAAACATTACGTATGACGAACATTACGAAAACATTACACTGAAGCAGATGTATCCTGTGTTAGGGAATTGTACTAGAATTTTTGTCAATAATGTGCCACCTGTGGAAATTAATTTAGATCGAGATAAAGGATCATCATCAGGTAATAAGGTGGAGTGTGCAAATTCGCCTGTGGCACTATTTCCTACTGTTGGTAATAATTTGATCATGTTTTAAATCAAAATAATTGTGAGCAGGATGCCACGAAATTTTTTTCTGAGTCTTTACAGTTTGGTAATATACAGAATGGAAATTGCCTCGGTAATCATGGCATAGGCGTAGGCTATAAGATAATTAACCCTGATGTGATTACTGATACTTGTAAAGATGTACAAGGTGGTGATATCAAGCTACCCAATGACATTTATACTCGGGCATCAAATGAGTTACAAGTGCAACCATGTTTGTTCCCTAATGCGACAGAATTGCGCGTTGATAGGAATTTATAGTTGGCACGACAGTCGCCGTTTAATACAGAAAGTGGTTTTATCACGCACCCGAATAATCCTTTGAGGAAATTATGTTCCTGTGAGCATGGAAAATCTTGTGTACATCCCAATGCTTCCAGTCCATCAGTGGTTGACTCCTATGTTTCCCCGATGCATGTTGAGTCACCTATGGCCACGCCAAGTGGTGATATCCCTCAGAGTGATAATCTTTCAGCAGAAGGCCTTGGGAGTGATGCAGGCGTTTTAGATATCAGTCCTTATTGTGAATCAGGGCAAATGAATTGTTCTGGGGGAAATGGGGGATGGTACCCAGGTATTGATTTGGTGGAAAAGGAAAGCGGTGGTGCCCAAGTTCATCATGATGTGAAAGATGGGGACATTGTGACCCTTGGTGAACCATGCTTTAGTGGGAATGGTTGTGTACTCGATATGATGTTGCCGGGGCTGGGGGCACTGTAGCTCAAACGGGGAGGGTAAGTGGTGATATCCACATTGCGGCGAGAGTGCTGAAATAAAGTGTGTAAGTGATAAATGGTTAAGCAATGTTCAAAGTGGCAAAGGCAACGAAGGACAGGGTGGAGGAAGGCCTTTAATGAGTTGCTTGATGAATATGCAGAAGCCTAGTGATTTGGTTTTGTTGCTCGGAAGTGTTTCTGGGGTCAGTCCCGATGATAAGGATAGGAAAGTGGGTGCCGATCAGAAACGTGTGGCGTTTCCAAAGAAGGTTTATTCTCCTGAAGTCACGTTGCTTCACAGCTACGAAGTAAGGAGTTTATGCCCCAGTGCTCAGGGAAGGTACAAAAAAGGGGGGTCCTGTGTGTCCTTATGTAGACCAGAATAAAGCCGAAGGTTGTGGGATTGGTAATGAGTGTGTGGATTCACAATTAGGTCATGTAATGTTAGCACGGGCCATAGATATTAAAATGTTTCATCGGCACATGGGGCATGCGTCGATTGATTTGCTCAAGATGATGTTTAAAGGAGGGACGTTACTTAGTACGGCGTCAGTGGGGAAGGCTGATTTAAGATGTAACATCTGCTTGAAGGCTAAAACGCGGCGGAATTCATATCCTACGGTTATTGACCGGCATCCACTGCCACAGATGCACACTTGATCGACAGACAAATGTGTTATGAGCCGAGAGGAGGTGGTGGGAGACAGTTCCATACTACTAATGATAGTGGATGTAGGTTTGCGGCGTTTTTTCTCGCACGTCTTGCAGAGTAAGGCCCAGGTACCTGATACCCTTATTGATGAAATACGTAGACGTCAGGCTGAGATAGGGCAGTCTTTACCTCGGTTGGTCATCGAAGGGGTGCTAATGTACAAGGCTACACGAGTACGTGAATTTCTAGCCTGGAATGGGACTCTACATTGTTGTACGCCCACGAGGACACCTGAACGCTTAAAGAATATTGCTCAGGCGATTTTAGAGAATGCGGGACTACCAGAATCTTTCTAGGGATATGCCTGTCTAGAGGCAACCACCTTACACAACGGTCTGTGTACGAGAGCCATTCTGCGGGATGCATTGCCATATTAGCTGTGGAGTGGGCATTTGCCGGATGCCAGGCGTATTAGACGCTTTGGCTACCTGGTCTATGTAGGCACGTGCACCCATGCCAGCATGGAGGTAAATTTAGCCCGACTGCAATACCTCATATACCTTGGGTATGACTTGGACAGGCATGCCTATAAGGGGTACCACCCGCCTACGTGACAATTAAAAGTCACATCAGATGCATAGCATCTATGTTCATATGTTGCATCCGTATTTATTAAATGTTCATAGAAGAGCGCAATGGGATTGAATATTTTACCGAAAGTGCAGCTGGGATGGCTATTGGTGGATGTTATTCGGATAGTTCGTTTCACCTCCTCCAGGGGAATGGGGGTGGAAAGAGCAGGTGGAATCCCCAACAGGAGACCTCTAGTCTTGGGGAGTGAGAATGAAGTGGAAGAGGAAGGTGCGAGTTGTCCCCGTACCTCCCCTCCGTTGTCAGTAACGGATGGTTATGGCGATCGTACTAGCAATGATGCAATCAATGATTTCGATTCGGTTAGTATGGTGTCTGGGAACAGTTCTGTCAGTCAAGAAGTAGAGTTGTCATCAGGGGAGGTGGCAAAAGAAAAGGTGGAGGATGTGAGTGTTGAAGGTTCTAGCAATGTGGGCTCGGCAGGTACAGGTGAGGGAGTGGTAACCGAATCGGAGTTGGAGAGGTCGAGTTGTGAACCTTGGAGAGCAAAGCCGCGGAATTTCCTGGGTGAAAACGTAAGATGTTCCAGGTGTGTACAGGGTTTGGATGCCAAATAATGGGTATTTGTTTCATTTTTACTGGGTCTTTGTTTTTTGCTTTGAGGTACTAATAATGTTTTCCTTAAACTATGTGTTGAGTTTAAGTCATTTGTAACATTAATTAACGTTTATGCCTAAACTACTAAAACCAAAATTGTACTACTATTAATGTAAACCACAGTGTTTTGTGATTTGCTTAACTTTTATTATTAACCTTTTGAGTGCTGAAAGTTTTCTGAGTATAATGACTAACAGAATTTATTTTTGCTATCTGATTTAGCTAGTACCTCCCCCAATCCCTCTGTGAGGGAGGGGGAATTGTGGTAAGTTACAGGCAGCTGAGTAACGTTTGCACACATAACTCCCTCAGGAGTGGTTCATGTTTTGGTTAAGATTGTTGGTGAAATACTAGTGTGTTTCTTGACGATGCAATGCGGTAACAATATCATAACAATGTCTCTATAGCCTGATTTAGCTGGTAGTTATAGTAAAGAGGGCCATTGATTGTTTTCCTTGGGCCAGCTGGCTGATTGTTTCTACATAAGTGTAACAGTTAGTGTATACTTCTCTTCATTGTTAATTTTATCCTTTTTATATCGAAGCCAATTTTATTGGGACTGCTCCAAAACTTAGTTTTTTTTCTGACTTCAACTCTCACTGTGGTGAGGACGTGTTTGTGGACGAAGGAAAACAGGCCTATCTGCCATTTTTGGGAAGGTTAAAGCTGGACATAATTTCACACGATTGAGTGCTATACTCAAGGAAGTTGGCCAGATGTGAGTGCTTTACCGAATTGAACATTGAATAGGTAAATAATGAGCTGACAGGGTCGCTAATGAATTTAGAATTTGGACTTGGCAGGAGGACTTAGCTGGCGTGAGTAGTGAGAGAAATCATGAACTTTGACAAGTTTATAGGAACAGTCACCAATGTAACGTGCAACGATGACAAACTTGTAACTTCAACTAACACACAAAAGTGAACGAAGATTAAAAGCAATTAAGACCCGTGATACGGCGTATACGTTTGTCTTGTACTTTAGCAGTTTCCTACCTATATTGATCGTTCTACATCGTTCTAGCATGCTGATCCTTTGTCCTCTAAAGCTACGTTTTGCGATAGAATTTTAGATATGCCATGGTCCGTAGGAATCGTAACACTTACGCTGTGTCTACCATAAGGCGGAAGTAATCAGTTACCAATTAATAAACACGTTTGATTGGGAACACACCTTGACTGAGGTCGAGCTCAAACCGCTCAGCAGAGGTCACATGAGTCCCAAGAGTAAGTTTAGAGGTTACACCTGTAAAATTTGTCATAGGAAAACTCGTTTAAAAGCAGTCTGTCTTTGTCGTTAAACGAGAGAAACAAAGTAATTCATCAGACAGTGACGGTTTAGATAATAAGTGTAATAAAAAGAAAAACGGGTAAAAAGGCAAATTGTTGATTAATTTGAAGCAAGGTCTAGTGTGTTTTGGAGTTAGCAAAGGCGGAAAATCAGATTCAGAAATCGGTGGTAAATTACATTTTTTGAGGTATTTTCTACTGGTGTTATTTTCAGCAATTTCGTTAAAATTCTATTGTCTGACTACGCATACATGCAACGACACCTGCACCAAGTTACGTACTGAATCAGTGTTTTCATTTGTCAATTGAGTGGTAGCTCCCACTAGAATGCAAAAGAGAGGATTGTCATGAGAGATGCACACTTCTGACGTTTCTATATGATCTTCTGGTACTTTATGGTATAGTTGGTGACTGTGTTTCTGACAAACAATGCGTGTTTTCCATTTCACGTGAAAGTTATATTTGCTATTTTTGGATATCCAGTCGCAGTTACCCATTCATGTTTTCTCATTTGGCCTATTGTCAGTGCAACACACTTCATCAACAACTTCATACGTTAGTTCATGTTTATATGTTCATGTTCATATTATTAGTCATAGTAGGTTTTAGCTTATGTGTTGCAGCCTTATTAACTTTGTTATTAGTTGAGGAAGCCATTAGTGACAAACACGTCCTGACATTACGTTTTAGAAACAGCTTTGACAGAGTGACTTGTGTAGTAGTGTGTGGCACATTTCGAGCTTGCATTAAAAAATGTATTAACGTTTTTTCAATGGACAAGCCTGGCGAAATACTAGCTTTCATGGAACGTTTTAAACTACGGACCAAATGTTCTGCAGTCCCATTTGTTCAGGGTTGGTAAGGGATGCTTGTGAATGCTTGTGATGTAATTAGCTTTTGAATTTTTTGCTTACAAATTGAGGTCAATTATCTGATAAAAAGGCCTCTATGTTGCAAGTAGGTCTACAAAAATCCTAATAATGCTCGAACTTGTTGAATTCATAACATATAATGATGGAAATTTCGAATGTGCATCCAATACAGCAGGAACCATTTTACCAGTAAATGAGCTGAAAAAGTCCAAGTGAAGGCAACTCCATACTGTTGCAGGTCATTCCCACAAATGTTTTTTTTTCTAGTAATACCACTATCTTTATTTACTTGGCATAGTTGACATGTCCAACTGTTTTTTAAGGTCGGCATCAATTTTTGGCCACGACATGCGAGGGCGAGAAATTGCCATTATACAAACAATACCTCAGTGCCTGAACTGCAAATCTAGGAAAGTGGTCTTATTTCTCTGGAATTATCAAGCCGTAGACCCCCCCCCCAAAAAAAATAGAATTACTATTTAAAGATAGTTTGTACCATCTTACAAAGAAAGGTTTTAAGCTCTCATCTTCAATCTTCTCTGACTAGCCATCACTGGTTTAACTATAACCAGCTACCAAGAGTTTATCTTTCACAGTTAGCTATTCAAGCTGGTAAGACGAGATTGGACGTGAGTCAGTGGTTTCTATGTTCATTACACGTCAACCAGGTCCTCGTTTGGAAGGTGGGTCATAAGGAGCATACGTGTGATAACAACACAGCAGCTTAGTTATCTTTACTGTGGATGTGCGGCAGCTTAATATTGTTTCCATTAAGATAACGTGCACAACACTGTATTCACATGGCCACAATAGCTGGAATGGACACTTTGCTACTGAACGCCTAAAGTTAAGTCTTCTGATCTGTTTATAATATGAATCTCCAGCCAAACAAATACGGGTCTTAAGCCGAAACACAAGTTTGGCTATGCTCAGTGCTCATGAGACAAAAGCTATATGCCTATTATCCCCGAAGGTATAACATGCACAAGTGCAGCAACTGCCTCTACTGGGGATCCTTTGCAAACTAATTTAATAGGCAATGCTCGGTGATAGCGATCCAAAATTTAGATTCTAGAAAGCTACCTAAGCCTTTTTTACATCTTCTGAATATGTTTCTGTTCAAAGCCATGTTGTTTTTGGTGAAAGTAACTTCTCAAGAAAGGAACTAGTATGGAGACCAAATGAGGCACAAAATTTCCATACTGGTGCATAAATCCAAGATAAGATTTAAGTTCAGTAATGTTACACAAGTGGTTCAGGTGCTAACCTGTCGGCATCTAGAACTTCAGTTTGTTTACAGTTCTACTTTTAGCCAGTTAAAATCTAAGCTAATTTATTTTGCTGTAAGTTCACATTTGTTCCTCTTTTCTGTAATACCACTATCCTGCAGAGTAAAGCATACTTTAAGGAGAGTGGTGTCGTGCACCCTTCTTTTCCAGCAGCTAAAATATCATCAACAAAAGAGTTTGCCCGAAAGATATCCCTCAGCAAATGTTTCTTATGCTTTTGGAAAATGCCTGGAACACTGGCATATTTTAGGATACCCTTTTCCACTGAAATAATCCGAGGCTGGTGTTTATTGTTAAGGGTGCCTTGGACTTCTCATAGAGCTCTATCTGCAGAAATGTATCTGAAAGATCGATAATAAAAAAAGTGTCGCAACCTGTAAACTAACTGAACAAATCCTCTGCCCTATGCATGGGGCTGGTATCTATCTCCACTTGAGAAGCTACCGTGCCTAATTAATCTCCAGCATCAGCTTTAAGTTTTACACTGTCTTTGAAGCCTCTGTAAGTGCCAAGATCTGAGGAAAAAAGTCGGGGTGCTTGGCAAAGACTTCATCGTCAGATACAAAATTTGTTTCTTGTACGACAGTTTCAGCAGTGGCAATTAACACTTTGTAAAATTGAGTCGCATCAAGGTTAAACTTTGTCATCCAGCGTTTACAAAGCAAGGCTGGCTGTTCACCAGGTGAAATTACTGCATAAAGACTTTCAGTCTGGTTGTTTAACGTTACATTTAACTCTATGGTAGCCATTGGTTTAACTTATGATTTTAGAGTGATATCTGCAGGGCTAGGTTTAACGTCAGAAACGTACTGGTGGTACCAACCAGCTGGTAATAAAGTAGAATATGAACCTGACTCAACTGCAAGTGGTAATTTGTGACCAAAGAGACCACAGTGAACAATCCATTTATTGCTGTGAACACTCCAAGTTAACGTATTTATATCAGAATCAGAGCTTTCCTCCGCCTCACCACCAGTGTCGTTTGAGTGAGAATTTACACACTCCTCTAACATATGTTTTTTTTTCGACTATACTTATAAGATTTTTTTGCTAGCAGTCTGTACCGTTTTTGGTTTGAGTTCGGTTTGGTTTGGTTTTTGGTGTGGGTGCCATGCTATCCCACTCAGGTTTTTTAGACCTACAAACATGGCTAACATGTTTCACAAACCCACAGGCTGAGCACGTGTGGTTTTTTTTTTACCTGCAGACTGCTTTCATGTGATTTGGACAACCACAACAGAAGCACGTACTGTCATTATGACGTTTCTTAAAATTAGAACGTTTATTTTTCATTTGGTGGGTGGAAGACCCCAGAAAACGATACATTTTTGTCTGCTAATTCCTGGGTGAGGACTACTTACAGGCTGAATCAAATGTGACTACATCAGGGTATTGTCCTAAAAGCTGTTTTTAGGTGTCAAGTTTCTGGATTCCCGCTTCAAATCTATCCCGTAGCATAGTTTCCACTCAGTTCCAGCCATTGCCCCGTATTTATACTGTAACGTTAAGCATTTTAACTTAGTGATAAACTAGCTACTAATTCAGCTGTAGCCTGCTCTCGTTTCTGGAAAGCAACTCTTTCACACAACTAATTTGGTTTTGGGCACAAATTATCAGTTAAGAATGTTTTGTAGAAGGTGTGTCAGGAACACATAATTATCTTGGTAAGCC
>JAHWFP010192331.1:0-10031 GCA_023313725.1 Lithobius niger | reverse complement strand
GATGCAAGTTGTTTGTAGTGTAGCTCAGTCACGGCCGGATTAAGGCACTAACATTAGGGACATTTGTCCTTGGCCCCAAATTTCAGCTAAACAAAATCTCTCTCATAATGTTTGGTAATCAAAAGAAAACAACAATTGGGCAGAATAAGGAGAAAATATTGAGCAGTAAAATAATTCTAAAAGGTAAGATTAGAAGTAACTGACAAGTAAAATTAAAAAATACAAAAATTCTTCTCCTTCCCAGAATTGTCTTCATTTGCCTCTAGATAACGACCCATTTACGTGGAAGAAAAATATGGGAAGGGGAGGATGGGAAGGGGAGGGGCCCTTCAAGAATTTTGTCCAGGGCCCTGAGTAACCTTAATCCGGCCCTGAGCTCAGACGGTTGATTGGTCGATGTTCGGCGGATATGCATAGCCTTCTGGGTGTGTCCCCGCATACTATCAGGGGTTATAAAGTGATTGAAAGTGGTAGTGGCACTGCGGTGGTTGTGTGGTCTTCTATGGTAGGGACCAGTGTGAGCATAGGTCCTTTGCGTCTGTGGCCAGAGTGACTGAGGTGTCTCCCTATAACGAACTGATGGATGGTGATCAGGAAAGGATGAAGTGTGGTTGGTGGGAACGAAGTAGTGGTTGGTGAGAACTTAGTACAGGTGATTCCTCTATTCACTAGTATAGGAGATTCCCCCAAGAGAGTCTGGATTGTGCGCTAGTAGCTGAGCCTACTGGTATGTTGGTGGCGTCAGTAGTTCCATTCGGGTGTGCCCCATCGGGGTGGCAGGAGGTGTCAAGTGGGGGCTCAGAGTCGAGGCAGAGGGCCAAAAAGCAAGATGCATCGTTCTATGACCCCTACAAAATGTAAACTGTTGATCTGACTTCAGTTTTCTGTTGGCGTAAGAAATGGATGGAGATGAGGATTTGTTCGACATTGAGGTGGACACGACTTTTATCTCTTTTTTCCCAGGAAGATAGAAGGGTGACTTGGCAGCAGGGTGAAGAAGACCTAGCTTTCTTAAGTCTTTGTAATGGCTCCTTTTCCTTTGACCTACGTTTTTGAAATGCTCATGGCATTTGGCATAAGCGTACGGAGCTAGCTGTGCTGTGTGGTAAAGCGGACATTATTGAGATTGAAGAATCGAAGGATAAACCGGACAGACTGGTCTACACACTGTTGCAATGTAGACCTTAGAGGGGTTGGTGGTTCGTTTCTTTTAGTAAGGCCAGGGGTGGTGCACTCTCTCTTCACAACCCGACTGTTATATCTAGTTGTGCTGTGAAAGCGTTGAATGGTAAATGGTGACTGTCGCTTGTGCCTATTCTTCTGCGTGATTTATATCAAACGAGTGGTGAACTTGTCTTGGGGCTTTTCCATAGCCTTTCGTCTGTTGTGGGGGCTTCAATACCCACCATCCTCCGTTGAGTCTTTCAGCAACCTTCAAATAAATAGGTTAGTATTATTGCATATTCAATGGACGATGTGGACATCATCCATTTATCCTAAATGACGCTTTGCCCACCTTCGCTCGGTCGTTTGGAGGTCGTTACCAGGAGCGGTTTTGGTCTGCAAGGATGTTTGGTTTGATTGGTGTTGTGCTAACACATGCTTTCGATAGACTGTTCGTAGTGATCTTTGAGGATCTTGGTGGTAGTGATCACTTCTCTGTTCTTGCCTACTCTGAACGATCGTCAGCACTCCCCACCAGTTTTGGAACTTCAAATGACTGCTCTCATCGTCACACAATTCGCAGCCTGACGGTTTCATGTGCAGGTTCGAAAGTAATAGTTTCTGCTTAAGAACACCTGGTTTTTAAGTTCTTTGTTGCTAGGACGTGGTAGGGGGGGGGGTAACTCCCTTCTCGTGGCATGGAGTTACCCCTGAAGAGTACAGGAAAACAGTGTATCTTCGTCGCAAGGAGCACATGCAGTTTAAGTGGCACCCCTTCCAAACTCACTGGGAGAACTACCAACATGCCATGTCCGATGCCAGACTCATGTTGTGCCAAGCCAAACGGACTGTGTGGAGGAAATTGAATGTCAGCCTTTGCAGACTTACTTCACCAGCATCAGCTTGAAGATAGGTTTCACCAGCTATGTCTTGGAGGGCACCCTCATGGCTTAAGACTCGTGCCGGGACACCCATCCTGAGTGGTACCGACAAGGTGTGTGAGGTGTATCGTCATTTTGAGAAGGTGTACTCGGACTGTGAGGACAACTGGATAGCCAGTTACCTTTCCCGGCACCTCCAGCATCAACTCTGTGCTTGCCTCTATTTGACATATACGCCATGGAACCTATCTTACATTTGTGGTAACTTTGTGCGCTCGGAGTGGGAGTATGTTTGGTTTTCCGAAGCTAGTGGGAGCCAGTTTTTCAGTCTTCACTACTCTACCACACAACCAACGGAGCTGGCTCGTTTGCCTCGGCATATGGCTGTTCTATTCTCCCAGTTGAGGTCTAGACAAAACCTAGCATCATTGGACCTGTCTCTTCCCCCGGATTGCTTATGCAGTCAGGAAGTGGAATGTTTGGATCATTTCTTATTGAGGTGCTCCGATTTTAGCAGGTCGCATCGCCAGTTACTTGTGTCCTTGGGTGGCTTTGGCATCCCTGTTGGGATGTAGCCCCACATGATTACAAAGAACTTTAAGGCCCTACGAGTAGTATGCAGTTTTTGTTGCCAGTCTGATAGTTTTTTGTTTGCTCCTATTTATCCCTATCTTTCTTGTTTTGTTGTCTTGATGTAGTTTCCTTTATGAGACTGATGACCTTTAAGGTTAATGCTCCTAATACACCAAACCAAACCTCCTGATCCTTTTATCTGAAAATTTTCATATAT
The DNA here is from genome assembly GCA_023313725.1 of Lithobius niger. NCBI lineage: Eukaryota > Metazoa > Arthropoda > Chilopoda > Lithobiomorpha > Lithobiidae > Lithobius > Lithobius niger. Next base: position 7,196 of record JAHWFP010192331.1, on the reverse strand, counting down.
ACTCTTAATAAACACTGCCTGCCGGCTGTACTAGTACTAATGGTAGTACCAAACTTCGCCCATGTTTCGTTTCACTCGGGGTTTTGTTTCCCAGTGTTCGTCCGGTGCTTGGCTTGACTCTCATTATGACGGGTAATTTTCCGTCTTTTAGATTCATGGTTTTGTTTAATACGGAATTTTGTTTCAGTAAGACTGGTTATTTTTCTTCCTTTTGATGCTACGTTGGTTTAAATGGGTAGTTGAATTAAATACTGCCCCTCCCACTTCTCTCCCCTCCTCTCCCTCTTCCTACCGCCCGGTCTGCCTTCATTCCCTTTCCCTCAACCCTTTCCTCCCCCTAGACTGGGGCTTGTTTCTCCTGTGTTTTCCTGGTGCTGCCCAGACTTTCATTAAGAAAGGTAATTTTTCCTCCTTTCGATTTTACTTTAGTGAGGCAAACAGTTAAATTCAATACCGCTACTCCCCATTCCTCCCTTCCTTTCCCTCTTCTTCCTCCTCTCGTCCATTCCTTTCCCTCTTTTCCCTTCTCTCCTTCTACCAACTCGTCCCTTCTTCCTTCCCTTCCCTGGCTTCCCCCTTGTTTCCTGTATTTATATTGAGACAGATAGTTGAATTGAACACTTCCCCTCCCTTTCCTCCCCACATTCTACACTCTCCCTCCCCACGTTTTTCACTCTCGTTGCCTCCTCCTCGGATTGTCCCTACCTATCTGTCTCCCTTCCTCTCTCCTTCGCTTGAGTGATATGCATGACATGTAGTGGGTCAACTTTAGCTCGACTCTTATCATTATCATCTTCATTTGGAGGAGACGACAGGCTATGTGGCTGCCATTCAGTGACGGAGGGTGATCTGCACCCTGTTTCAAGGAGGAGAGCCAATAGTAGCATCAGCACTTTTGCGTTGGTCTTTTACACCCCTTCCATACTGGGGAAAGAGTCTGGACCCGCCCCGGGCCTGACTCTTCCTAACTGGACTCAGACTAGGTTCCGGTTCAGGACTTGAGATGCTGACTCCGACCGTGTGTTTCAGTGTGGAAGGGGTCGATGCGCGGGCCCGCGCTTTAGGGAAACATTTGACTCTCGGAGTGCTGATAAGCAATAGCGAGATAAAAAGGAAAGCAGGAGGGGGGACGGGAGAGGGAAGGGATTGATTTAAATTTGATTTAAATCGAATCAATATGAAAAACGGATATGTTTTTTTTATTTTCAACTATCAAGTTAAACTTACGGCACAGGTAAGTGTTTAACCATGTGGTACCATTGGCCACCTACTGACTCCATGGTCCGAGTTCTTTGCTGCTAATGGAATTATAAATACTGGCTATTTTGTGCCAATGTGCAAACCTTTAATCCTTCATACATTCGAATAAATGTTGGATGTGTGGTACGTCCTCGTTATTCCTTCTACAATCGATTTAGTGTCAGGTTTTGCACGTTAGCTGTGGATAACTCGTGGCAGAGGATCATAGTCTTCTCAGGCTTAGGGTGCTGGGGTATTTTAAACCACACTCCCTGTCATCTTGAAGCTCCGTCATTGTCTCCCATGGTGGGTGCATCTGAAGGCAATCGCCAAAGTCGTCGAAGCCGTGGTCATGCAGTATGTGGGTTACTGGATGGGTAGCTGGTGGGCCCCGATCGTACTGCCTTCCAATCAGTTACGCGGTGCCAGGGTATGGGGTTAAAATACCTACTCCCTAATACCTTCGCACTCCTTCCTTGTCTCTGGTTGTGCGTGCATCAAACGGCAACCAGCTGAAGCTGTGGTAAAGCAGTAAGTGACATCAGCAATCCCGGTGCAATACCATGTTTATTGCCTAACCCTTCCAAGCCCGACAAACAAATGTTACGTTCGTTGAGCACAGCGAGAGCAAATCACTTTGTGGCACCCCTACTGGGGAAACTTTGTCCGTGAGGTTTACAACTCGTATTGGATTATTATTGGATTATTATTCACCAACACCTTTTATTATGTTAAAAGAACCTGTCGAGTAGGCCACATTGTTTCTCGTTATTTTTCTTTGCAGGTTGTAAGTTCAGGTCCAGAGAAGAGTCAATTTGCAGCTTCCACAGGGAGAAGTTTTTCATCTCTTCAATTTGTGGTAGATTCCTTTGACATCCTGTTCTAACCAATTTTAGTATTGCTTTTTGGTGGTATTAATAAAAATGGATTATGTTCTTTCTAATTTAGGTTTCACATTGAAATAGTTGTTTCAAATTTAATTAGATATTTGCTAGTCCTTTAAATTTATAGTTATACAGTTTAAGATATTTATTAGGAATTATTGATTCTGTTCTTGTGTTGTTTATACAACCTTCCCAATTGTAAAACTTTCAAATTTAGGGGTGGTGAGTATGGTGTTTGCCATACAAGCTTCCAGAAGTAAGGGGGAGCACAAACCAGTCCCACTTCACCTAAGATGTAATAACGTCTCTAATAAAAGACACTGGATCGTTTGACCACTCTTCAGACCTAACTCGCCTAGTGCCACATTTTATTATGCCGTTTTGGCACTTATCCCTAAGTGTGAAGGGTTAGTATACATCACATTTGCCCTCATCTCTTGTCTCTGGCTCCTTCACTTAATGCTTTTAAATCTCGCTGTGATCCACTTACATTTTTAACGTTTTTGCGTGGAGACTGGTAAGTGCTGGGGCACTACTTCTCTGTCATCTTTCTACTTCATTTCAATGTTTGGCAGGAAATTGAATATTGGGTATAGATTTTGTGCACAACTGGAACTTGTGCACACTTGCAGTCTTAGTGTTAAATTATAGTTGGAAGAAAACCTTTTGAGTTATTCTTTCCGAAGGACGTAATCGCAATAATCCAATAATTCATATTTTATTCAGAGTTGAACCCAACAGTGCCCATGCCAAACAAGATGCATTTTTTGCAAGCCCCATTACGTCGGCCATGTGATTCGAACCCTCATTAGCTTGGTTTCTAGTCAGTGGCCACTGATCTGTGCTTGTTTGCCTTGCTCGAAGGATCCCTTACAAAGCTCGCATTGGACATTGGGACTTTTTGCCGTTCAGTAGCCAATGGGCAGGAAAGGGTAAAAAAGGACTATTATTGACATAAATACATGTAAAAAGCCTCGAGTTTCAACAAAAGATGAAGACCTTTAAAAATATTATTCAGTTTTCTGAAAAATTGTACGTCACGTGGCAATGGCTAAGATGCCATTTCCTTTAGATTTTCATGAACCACTTTGTATTCCTGTCAATGATTCTGGCCCACTTTTTTTTATGTTTAGTTTTTTAAGCCGCTTTCTCGGAAATTCTACGTTAGCTCTAAATTAGCCAAGTCCACACTGCATCCGATATGGGTTCTGGGTCCCGACTTTCAAACAACGCAAAGAAACCCAACACCCATTTTACAATACCACATCCACACTGACATGATGACATCACTGCCAGGGTCTGGACATTAGTTAATTTTGCTCTTGCTACAACGTTTTCGGCCCTTTCGTGTGTCTTTCTTTCTGCCGCCTGCTTTCCTCTTATCGGAGCTTGACAACGGGATGATAAATCCCGAAACGTCGCATTTTACTGTATACATGTGCACTTACTGGCTTTTTAAAGCATTAACGTTAAATTTGCGGACCCGTGTACGAACCGCGTCCGCACTGAAACACAGGATCGGGGTCTGAAGCCCTGCTATTGACCAGGATGTGCAAGACTGCACCGGGTCCGGACCCGAGCTACGACTTCGTGTATAGTTTGTTCCACATTATGTTTTCAGAAAAGTGACTGGATGACGACTCGTTTCCTTGCACTAAGAGTGTAAAAACATGTGGATATCACACTTGGAGACTCTACAAAGTTACCGTTAGAGTTTACGAATGGGATGTTTACGGATTTTTTGCACTCGTAGTGGAAGAAAACGTGGCGTCATACAGTCAGTTTTCTGAAAACATAATGTGGAACAAAGTATAGACGGTTCATTCATCAATTCTGAACCCATTTCCGACCGGACCCAGACATTTGGCCAAATGTGGATGTAGGCTCAAGAAACATTTTGAGATTCCTTGTTTTATTCTGTTTGTGATTTTTTTGCCACTATGTATTTATTGTGGATTATTAAAAAAAAGTTTGTGTAGAGGGATTTAAAGAAAAATTCTGAAAAATTCACGTCTCCATGCTCTTAGCTAAGCAGTACCATTGAAATTTTTAAAAATCCTTGTTCTTTTTTAAGGAAGATTGCATGTCTACCGTAAACAAGGATTCATCAGTATTTTAATACATATCCAGAAAAATACAATTTTTTCGATTCAACACCTAACTTAACTGAGTGTTGAGTGTTATGTCAGGACTAGCATTACCACATTTTTTTGTAGACTTTTTCTAGATTTTTTTCTTTTCAATAACAACATATCTTAGCTAGAGTTCACCCAGTATGTGATCGAAAGTACAACGACTACAGTAATCAAAACCATAACCCATGGTACACAATACATGTAATTTTGTCCATAGTAACCCATGGAGGGTGAAGTGTACCAGTAGGCATAAGGTGGATAGTAGGCTCCTCCATAACCACCCCCATAACCCAGCCCGTATGGACAAAATGTGCTACGGTACGGGTCATTATACCCGATGTAAGGGTATGGATACATGTGGCGTTACGGGATGGTCATGTCACTTAGCCAACCTAGAAAGAAAGAAAAAAGAAAAATTATGTTTAGATCTGTGGAAGTTCTGTTTAAATGGGTGCTTATACTGTACTCAGCATAGAGAAGGCATATACTCAGCTGTGATCCCAAAAATTGCATAAATTTTTATTTTTGGATACAATGTGATCCTTCTTTTTAGGCCTAATTAAATTAGGGCGTAAGAGATAGTTAGAAACAAGATAGGAATGTGACCAGCTTCATGATAGTACAATAACTGTTTACTAGCCCAAAACAAAACCTGTTAAGGATTCCCGCCAAGCTTTTTTGCCGTGTGAAGTCGTGTTATCAAACGCCAAGTTCTTTCGCCAAACTAACCCCACCGAGTAATAGTTCGAAGGTTAAATGAAATATATGAAAATTGCTTACTGCTCAATTATTAATTATTTCATTTATCGTTTGAAGTATTACTCGGTGGGATTATCTTGGCGAAACTTGGCGTTTAGTATCAAGACTTCACACGGCCGAAAAGCTTGGCGGGAATCCTTCACAAGTTTTGTTGTGGGGTCGATATCAGATATTTTTGGTCCAAATTGATGAAATCCATTTTTTTTTCATAGCAATTATGAGATGGAAACACCAATCAAGTTTTCGGGTCCATTTTTTTTTTTCGGTTTTCATTAGATTTTTAGGACAGCAGTCACCTTTTTCCATATGATAGCATTTTTATTAGTATTGAAGTATCTACTTGCAAACGCAATTTATTTAATGTTCAGCTTGTCATTGTTGCATAATAACAATGTTTAAAACAATGTAAAACAATCACTTTGGTCGTTTAGATACCCCTAGCCCCTGAACCACTTAACCAGTTAGAAGAGGCCTTATGAAAAGGGCACATCTCCCGAGCAATACCTGTAAAATGAGCTAAAAACCAGCTTTATTCACCGCATGGAAGAATTTATTTTCATGATAAAAAAAATGGCGTTAGCCAGTAACTAGTACCCAGTAAATAAGGCAAATATCAACGTCATTCTCGTCGTTTTTTCAACAATAAAACGGTAAGCTGTGTCCTAACTAGTGACGTTTATGTTGTCAGGCAGCCAAAGTCTCCCGATCAAACAAGTTTCAGCCTTTTCTGTTTTATTGTTATTTATCCTCAAGATAGCTGAAAACAGCTTTAGCTGTAAAGATACAACGTGTCTAGTGGTCGCCATGCTTATATATATATTTTATCTGGATGTTATCGTTAATCTTAGCGGGCAACGCACTAGCAGTGTGTTGATCTCCTAACTTTTCTACTAACATCGGTGTCACAGAAACAAGGTAGGATCATGACCAGCATCATGATAGTACAGTAAGTGTTTACCTCCCAACTTTTCTACTAATATAGAAACAAGGTTGGAAAGTGACCAGTATCATGGTAGTACAGTACCTGCTTATCTCCTAACTTTTCGTCTAACATCGGTGTCATAGAAACAAGGTAGGAGTGCAACCACCATCATGATAGTATGGTAACTGCTCATTTCCTAGCTGTTCTACTAAGATTGGTGTCATAGAAACAAGGTAAGTGTGTGACCAGCATCATGATAGTACGGTAAGTGCTTATTTCCTATCTTTTCTACTAAGATTGGTGTTGTTTTGCATTGACTTGTTTCTTTCCGTACTTTGGACTACATGTTTTACCTTTGGTCTTGGTGAGGGTGCAACACAGTTTTCTCTATTAAAGTAGAAAGGGATTTAGCTTGAATGTATAGAACCCATGTTCTACTAGAAAGCAGTGTAGGACGACTCACACAGCTGCTTTAGATGGGTCACATTGTTAATTATTGAGTTAATTTAAGTGAACACACATACACAGCACCAACAGTTGAAGCGGGTCAGGTTGATGGTGGGTCAGCATTCAAGTGGGTCTGAAAAAGTGATGAATCACCAACGCGTCGGATTTTTCCGATAGACCCTTGGCAAGATCGGCCTAGACTGAGGCGAAACGACTACTATCAACTATTTTTAAAACCGTAGGTTACGTATTGTTAATCCACGTTGAACATAAAATGGAATACAACACACATGTAGGGTGCGCAAAAAGTCCCAGGTGGGTGCATAACTTTTAAACGGATGAGAATTGAAACCTGTCATTTTGGGGACGTGGGTTGCGGGATCTATTCTTTTGGCATAAGCGGCATCGCAGCCTGATCCCATACGAGCAACTCAGGATGTTTAAATGGAAAGGGGGGAGGGGTCGAGTGACACGTCATATTAAAGCTCTTAACGGGCAGAGAGCACTGGAGCAAAGAAAACGTCGCCACTTTGCCCCCATCAAAAATTTACAGAATTTGAAATTGCCGTGTCGATAAAACGCATCTTAAGAGGAAATCGTGTGCTTCTGGAAAACAACATGATGAACATTTGGGTTCGTTTTCAAAGGTAGAAGGATGGTGGAAGGGTTACAAGATTTACAAGCGAACGTCTTTTTTAGTTAGTCTGTCAGTCATGATTCATGTTCCTTAGGCGCGCCATTTTTTGATGGGAACAACGTTGTGACGTTTTCTTTAGACGTGTCACGCGACTCCCCAGCCCCTTCCGATTG